>VSMD01048870.1:0-23320 GCA_008750895.1 Mirza zaza
AGGCTAGAGTGAGTGCCGTGGCGTCAGCCTAGCTCACAGCAACCTCAAACTCCTGGGCTCAAGCAATCCTGCTGCCTCAGCCTCCCAAGTAGCTGGGACTACAGGCATGTGCCACCATGCCCGGCTAATTTTTTCTATATATATATTTTAGTTGGCCAATTAATTTCTTTCTATTTATAGTAGAGATGGGGTCTCGCTCTTGCTCAGGCTGGTCTCGAACTCCTGAGCTCAAAGGATCCGCCCACCTCGGCCTCCCAGAGAGCTAGGATTACAGGCTTGAGCCACCGCGCCGGCCTGAGAAATAGTTTTTATCTAAAAGAAAATTTGGGTTGGACTGGTGGTGTTCCCTACGTTATTTACAGTTATTTACAACTGGCTTTGGGAATTGGGTCGACAACTGCTGTTTTTGCTTATTCTAGGTCAGAGAGGTGAGACCAAACCTTGGGTGGTGGTAGGGTATCTGTGGGTGGGTTGGTGGGGAGGTTTTCCCCTGAAGGAAATAGATCTTCCCCTTTCCAGTCATCCTGGGTAGGTGTGAAGGTCACATTTGGAGCAGGAAAGGGCTGCCTTACTTCATCGGGTCTAGACAAAGACTGGCCTGGTCACTGCCCTGTGGGGGCCTCCTAGGCTGGCTCCAAGTGAGTGAGGGTGGCTTTGGGCCTGGGTTCCAAAGGGATGTAGAGCTCTTAGATGCAAAGTCATTCGCTGCACTTGATTCTGAGTTACTCCCCTAAGCATTCAGCAAAAATTTGCTAAACATCTGAGCTGGGATTTAGGTGAGTTTAAGGCAGCTAAGGAGCAAGTGGCCTAGAAAAGAGAGCTACTCCTCAAGACAGTTGGAGGTGGCCTGCAGGGAGTCAGGGTTGTGGTGCAGCCAAGCAAGGACTGCTAGAGTCACAGCAAGTAGGAGGACTCCTGAAACTGCCAAGCCTTCCCCAGTGCTTTCCAGAATGACCTTGGGCCGGAACTGGAAGAAGAATGGGTTTTCTGTGATCTTTGGGGTAAGGAGTTTGGAATCGTTATAATTTGGATATTAAAAAATGTGAACTTATTTTGTCCTCCAGTTGGGAAGTAGGTGGCATGTATTAATAATATGCATTTTTTAAGAGGGGGCATACGGTAGATACATTGTGTTTTGTAACCTGATTGTTTCAGTTAAGAATATATTATGGGAATTTTTCCATACACTAAATACTCTTAAACAACATTGTTGTATATGGCTGCTATTCTAATGCATGGATGTACCATAATTTGTTTAATCAATTTATTTCCAGTTGCCATTCTTATAAGCAATACTATGATGAATATCTTTACTGAATACACCTGTGATGATCTATTTTGACTAAAATCTGTGAAGCAAAATTTCTAGGTCAAAGGACATGCATTTCCAGCATTTTGCCACATTGTCATATTTCCACAAGCAGCTCTAAATTCTTAGCAATGTAGACTATCATTAACATTAAATGTTTTAAAAGTTTGTGACTTTCGATGACAAGATATAAAGGGCATCTCCTGGCAGTGGTGTACATCCATCTGCACGCAGGCAACTAGAGCGTGCATTCTCTGTGGAAAATTTAAAAACAAGAAAGAAGCCTACTGAAGTCAGTCTGCTTTTTATTAGGCACCAGGTGTTAGAAATACTAAAGATCGTCATTGATAAATACTTCTCAAAAACATATTTTTTGGTGTAAGTTCTACACAATTGCTGTGGCTATTGTTGAGTTTTAATGCGATAAATGCAACCTTAAAATTAGTGTATTTTTATTACTTATCCTTTAAGATTAAATGTAAATTGGATTTTGCACTGGAGTTAATTTGGAATCCCAGTTATGGGGTTTCCCCCAGTAGGGGGCGCTGGTGGGGCAGCTATTTAGAGTCTTTTCAAGATAAGTTCACGATAGCTTTAAATCATTCAACTTCACTTGGGACACAGTTTGTATACCCACCCACTGTGGTACCACAGATGGTTGTGTTTAACCAGAAATTTGAAATAAACAATGATTTAAAATAAATTAGGACAAATAAATGCAATGACAAAGAAAGAGAAATTGAATGGCTCCGTTCCGTGTGACCACTTATGTCCGAGTTTAAAATGAAACAACGTACAAACTGTGAGGTGCAGTAGTTTTATTTTGAAAGTAAAAATTTCAGTTCATGCCTGAAATATTTTATTGAATTTAAATATGATCTCTGAGATTGAAATGTGTTCTTCTTTTAAAATTATTGGTCGTTTAAAACTAGTGAAGAAAATAAAACATTACTGAACAATTATTAGCTACAATTATTAGGAGAATTATTTTCACAAAATACTATTATATCAGTGATATGGTCTGAACGTGTGTCCCTCAAATTCATACATTGAAATCCTTACTCTCAAGGTGCTGGTATTAGGAGGTAGAGCATTTGGGAGGTGACTAGGTCACAGGAGTGGAACCCTCATGAATGAGATTTGTGCCCTTATTAAAGAGGCCCTAGAGAAATGCCCTGTCCCTTCCACCATGTGAGGACACAGCCAGTAGGTACCATCTGTGAATCAGGGAGGGGACCCTCACCAGGCATCAAATCTGCCAGTCTTGATCTTGGACTTCCCAGTCTCCAGACCACGAGAAATGAATTTCTGTTGTTTATAGCTAGCCAGTCTACGGTATGTCATTACAGCAGTCCAAACACACTATGACAATCACACTATAAACAAAGGACCAAGTTTCAGCTGTTAGGCAAATATAAAAACTGTTGAATATACAGTTGAGCTTTTTTTTCTTTTTTCTTTTTTGTGCTGCAATAGCTTTTTAAAATTTTATTTAAAATTTTTTTTTTACTTATACGTAAAAATTTCAAAAAAAGAACGTTTTCAATATCTTCATTTCTCTCCTGGTCATATTTATTATTTGTTTCATTTCATGATTGCTATAGAAAATAACCTTTGTCGTATGGCAGGGGGAGTTAATGAAGGAGCTACTCCAGGCGGGACTGGCTATATAATTTTTAAGGATCTAGTGTAGTTCCTCTCCTTGTTCAAAAATGATTAATAATTTCAAGATGGTAAAAAGTAGAACATAATGTTTTAAGCCAAGTAGGGGCCCTTCTGAGCATGGGACTCCCTGCAACCTGACAGGTACGCATCCATGCGGGCCTGACTCTGAGTGTCCAGTAATTGGGGAGTGCCGCTGTCCCCTGGCTGGTTCCCTTTCTTGACTCCAGGTGAGGCTGTTCTAGCTGCAGCTGCTCCAACCTGTCAGCAAAGAGCTGCTGCTCAGCACGGTGGCCCCAAAGCCCTTTAGATTCCCCATCGTACGGCATGGACAAAACCAGATCCAACTCCCCAAGCCATGCCAAAGCACCAAGACAACCGTGACCCTCAGTTCACCAGAAAAGTTTGTTTCCCAGAACTGCCTACTCCCAGATCATTTTGAAAAACCATTATTTTAGCTAATGAATATTTCTTACTCGAGTCTCCGGAAAAATGAACCATCAGATAGTTGTTTTCTTGTCTAGCATCTCTTTGGGACTGAGTTTTATGCTGAATCTGTACTGAATACAGAGGGGGAAACTCTGGCTTCCTCACCTCTTTGCACACCATTGCAGGAAAGCCCTCAAGATGGCTTGGAAGCCGTAAAACTGCAACTATCTGAAAATAAAGCAATGGGTCGCTTATTTTTATTTGAGTGCATACTGGGTTCCATGTCCCAGATAAAGGAGGGAAGCAAAGACTAAGAAGCCCTGTCCTGCCCCACAAGGCTGAGCATGCTCCTTAATGCTGGGAGGAGCAGCCGCGCTCAGGAGCAAGCCTGGATTTGGTGGGAGAGGCTGAGACAGTGAAAGTCACTTGGCCTCGATACTCCCGTCTGCAAAAGGAGCATTTGTAAAGTGCTCCAAGCTCGATAGGTTGCTAGTGAGAAATAACACATAAAAACCTACTTGGGAAACCCAAAGTGCATCAGACACAAATCAAAACCATACAAAGGAATGTGCTTCTAGAGTTTTCTTGTGAAAGGCTGGGAGTAAATGACTTACAGCCTTTGCAAAGAAACTGCCAGAATATTTCTGAGACAAGTCTTGTTTTATTCACCTACAAGAAGGGATCAGCTCCTTGAAGCCAAGAATCCCTGATGTGCTGGATCAATGGCTGCTAACGTGCCTGTTCAGAGCTGGTAAGAAGTTAAAAAGATTTGTAATTGTAATTTAAGATAAGCCAGCGATGCAAATGAGGCTGACATTTACCTCCAAGTGGCTGGCTGTGAATTGTGGCCTCCGGGTCCCACTAGTACCAGATGCACACAGACCCCCTAGCACACTCCTGCCCTGCACAATACTTTGAGCTTGGAGCCTCTCACTGGGTCTTAGTACCAGCCCTGTCCTGGTTCACAGGTGGCAGAAACTCTACCACTCAGATATTGGTCTGGCCCCATGCCTTGTGTTCCTCTGGTATCTGGACCAATAGGCTCCTGCAGCCATGGTCTGAGGTGCTAATTTCTGGAATATCTGCTCCAGGTCAAAAAGTAGCCTTCCACCGGAAGTCCTTACAGACAAGTGCAGGCAGCATGATTTGGGGATTCTTTCTTAACGTAGTTCTTGGCATGGCTCTGTAGGACTAGATCCTGACAATACCCCCAACCACCCTAAGGGAAGTTACATTCTAAGCTTCATGTTCTTTGTCTGTAAAATGAGTGTAATCATAATATCTACTTTAACACTTAGCACTTAGTAAGTGCTTAATAATGGTTAGAAGAAAAATAACACAAATTTTCTTCACATAAACTATGGCAGAAGGAATATAATTAATGCCACTGAACTGTACACTTAAAAATGGTAAAGTTTATGTTATGTATATGTTGTTACAACAAACATTTTTTGAAAATTAAAAAAATTTATGGGGAATTATAATTTCAGCCGCGATGAAATAATAGGGATTAGATTTAGTCTCCTTCCTTTAACACCTAAAACCCTGGACAAAACATATGAAACTATACTTTTCAGATATTAGCAAACAGGCAGTGCAGAATGTAACCCTTGGGTGGAGGGGAAACAAGGAGAAGTCATTTTCAAGCCACAGCACAGGGAGGGAGACCACACACAGAGCCTGCTCATCTTCCTGAGCAGAGGAGAAGAGATGAGAATGTAAGCAGGCCAAGGCAGTTAGGATTCACAAGGCAGAATAGCCCAGAGAAGAATGCTGCATGGAGAGGAGAGAGCTACAGAGAGAGAAGGCTCTGAATATCTGCAGAGGGTTTCCCTTGATTGGCTACCGACCAGTGCATGCATGTGAGGAAACAATCTAGGCTAGAAAAAGAATCACCAAAGGGAGCCAGCTGAATAATCCCTGGGGCTCACTCAGGACTAAGAATAGTTCATGTTCCCACCAGCCAGAATAGAAAATGTCATATTACATGGGGCATCAATATAGTCCTCAGAAAGGTATTGTCTCAGTAGTAGGAAAAGTTTAGACTTAAGCTAAAGTCTGCTGTGGTTCCATCTAACAAAGCTTAAAAGCAATCCTCAAAAGGATTGGGGTAATTTAACTGCCTTCCAGACCAAAGGTCAAGGGTATTTAAAGGGAAACAAAAATATCCAGCACCTAACAACACATCTACAATCTAGTATACAATAAGAAAATTTATGAGGCATGCAAAAAAGCAGGAAAATATGACAGAAATGAAGAGAAAAATCAGCTACTAGAAGCAGAACCAGATATGACATAGATGATATAATTAGTAGACAAGAACATTAAACCAGTTATAACTGTTTTCCATACACTCAAGAAAGTGAAAGAAAGCATGAGCATGCTAAGGAGATAAAGAGAATATATCTTTAAAAAATACCCAAACAAAATTACCAGAGATGAAAATACAATGTCTACAATTAAAAAAAAAATGCACTGGATGGGATAAATGACGGATTAAACATTGCAGAAAAAAATTACTAAACTCAAAGACTTAGCAATTGAACTTATCCAAAATAAAATGGAGAGAAAAATGACTTTAAAAAAATGAGTAAAGCATCAGTGAGCTGTGGAACAACTTCAAGCAGCCTAATACATGTGTAATTGGAGTCTTGCTTCCATTTTGCAGTCCCTCCCAAGAAAACAGCTTCCCCTGGTGACTTTGAGGCCTGCCCAGCTGACCCCGATGCTGTGTCCTCATTTTCCCTCACAGGAGACCCTCCCTCTGGCCTTGGGGGTGACAGAGATTCCCTGAGAACAAGCCTTCCCTCTCAATACAATCCCGGGTTCTGATGAAGCTCACCCGATACTCCTGCCTGATCGTCTCACCAAAAAACCACAGTACCCCAGTGTTCTCGTTCGTGTTGTCTTGCTCAGTGAAGGATTTGGGTTCTTGGAATAACGCTCTTTCCTGGTTGGGCATGAAACGAGGAGTCGAGCCTCATTCGGAGTGGCAGCAGGCCAGGCCTTTCCGCCACTTAGCTTAGCTCTTCCTGCCTGCTGGGGCCAAGGCAGCACTGGGGTGACCGCGCCAGTGGGCAGAGCGCCAGGCCCGAGTTTGAGGTTTAGGAGTCGTGAGTCATGCTGGGGTCATGCCCCGGGCTGGGAGAGTCGCCACCACCCTAGCAGAGTGTTCAGAACACTGTCCCTCTTGCCTTCCCTTCCACGAACGTTAGCTGAGCCCCTACTGTGCACCTGACTCACTGCCAGGTGCTTTCTACGCACTAATTTCTTCCTCATGAAAGCCTTGTGAGGTTGGGATTTGCATTCCCATTTCACAGATATGGAAACTAAGGCTCAGGGAGGTGAAACCGCCAATTGGTGGCACAGCTGTTACCAAAAGCTCAGCCACTTGTCCACGAGGCCGGATCAGAAGAACGAGGACAAGTGGTTTGGGGAGGAAGCAAAGAGACACTTTTATTACTTTGCTGACAAAGGAGGAAAAATGGTCTCAAAATCCAAATTTCCGGAACATAGGCAGAACACAGAGCTTTTAAAGGGAGGGTTCTCAGCTTGCGGCAATTACTGTGGTTAACTATTCCAGTCCTCCCATGTCTGCCAAACACAAAGCCTGTGGATTCTGCCAGTGCCCACCTGGGGGGCCAAGGCCACCTGGGATAAGAACAAAAGTCTTTTTCCCACTCTTCCCTACCCCTGGCCTAAGGCAAGGTTGCAGGTTAAAAAGAGTGGGGAAGTTTTGAAGGGACATTTTGCCCTTTCCTTTTTGTCTGTTTGTTTAGGCTATTCCTTCTGTTATATGTTCCCCACTCTCAGGACTTCCTTTCCATCTGTGGGGGGGGAGGGGAGGGTTTGGGGGGGTGACTACCCTGTTACCCATCTGGATTCGGGCCCTTTTCTCTGTCCTAAAGTCCAAAGCCCTTTTCAAATCTCCATGTCACCATTCCCGCATGCCCTGGGTGCTGGGGTACTCACAGGGCACCGGGGACTGAGGGGACTGCAGAAGCAGAGGCAGAAGTGGTGACAGCTAATGCGGCTACTGTGTGCCGGCCGGGTCTTGCCGTAGATCCACTACTTTGTCCCGAAGAGGCCACGAATCTCAGGTTGTTCCCCCAGGAACAAGCCTGGAGACAACGTAGTTTAGCTGGAGGGGCCCAGGAAGCGCTGAGTCTGGGAAGTGAAACACGACAGTGTAGGAGCAGGTCGCTACTCCGGGCAATGGGGACTTGATCACTCTGCAGGCCTTTGGGAAACAGCGCAGGGCAGTGCTCCTCAAACTTGAACCTGCACACGGATCCCCTGGGATCCTGGCATCGTGCAGATTCTGATCCAGAAGCTCAGGGTGGGGCCCAAGACTCTGCATGTCTAACGAGCTCCCGGGATGTCATGCTGCTGGCCTCTGGACCACGCTCGAGTAGCAGGGGTGCAGCACGCACCTCAGAAGTGGCCCAAGACTCCAGCTGCCATCCGTCCTTGGCCGTGGGATGCTGAGGGTGGGGCAGTTACTCCTCTGCTCCCCTGGCCTGGCCAGGCCTGCCTGGAGAGGCCCTCAGGCAGGCTGTTGTGTGGCTGGCGGTCCTGTTGGCAGGTATTGGAACATGAGTACCAAGGGACCACAGCTCCTAATCCACCGCAGGATTGTCCTGGTCACACCATCCTCCCAGCGTAGGGCTTTTGCCTGCCCCTCTATGGGAGGGAGACCTAGTGTGCCCTGCGTACATGCTCAGGGCCACTGAACCAGTCGAGAGCCACTTCTCAGCAGGGGCCCTGGCAGTGTCCTGAGGAAACCTAAGTCTAGTCCAGACCCCTGGACCCCTGAGTGGGGTTCCTCCCACTCCTCAGTCACTCTTGAGCACAGAGGTTGGGGGGCAGCTTTTTATTTTTCTTTTCCCCCTGAGACAGGGTCTCACTCTGTGGCTCAGGCTAGAGTGCAGTAGCATCATCATAGCTCACTGCAACCTCAATCTCCTGGGCTCAAACGATCCTCCTGCCTCAACCTCCTGAGTAGCTGGGACTACAGGTGCATGCCACAATACCCAGGTAAGTTTTCTATTTTTTGTAGAGATAGGGGGGTTCATTGCTCTTGCTCAGGCTGATCTTGAACTCCTGGTCTCAAGGGATCCTCCCACCTCAGCCTCCCAAAGTGCTAGGATTACAGGTGTGAGCCACTGTGCCCAGCCAGGAGGCAGCTTTGTAAAAACTCTTCAGTGATTGGTGGGGAGCTAAGGGGGGCCTCAGCCAGAATCCTCGCATGCTGTCCTGCAGGGCTTTGCCCCTGGGCAGCAGATGGGGCAGTGCGGAGCCTGCAGGTAAAAAAGCTGGGACCTGCATGGAAAGCTCCTTGTCACTGTCCTTGAGGCCGTGGGGACAGCTGGGGTTACGCCCCCTCAATGCCTCCTTGCCATTAAAAAGTGACTCAGCTGCTTTTCTTTAGTTGGGCACGTCTGGGTTCCCGTCTTAGCTCTGCCACTGAGCAGCTGTCATCGTCTGTAAAATGGGAATAACAGTCCTCCTATTGCAAGCTTGTTGATGCGATTTCGCTGGCAAAGCACTGGGTACAGGCTCCGCTTTGGGGCACATGTGCAGCATGTGCGAGGTGTGGTTGTCACCACGGAAGAACAGGATGTGCACTCTCCTTCCCACTGTGTTGACTTTTCAACTCAGGGGACAGGGGTTCTTTAGTAAAACGGATCAAGTGCCAGATCGCTGGCTTAATAAAGCATGGGAGTTCTGCTCCAACGAGAGGTCAATATTAACAGAAGAGCGATGTGTTTGTCGTGTGAAACTCCCCCAGGAAGAAGCCCGGACACCTAATAAAGCCAGAGAGCATGTGGGACGAGGAGGAGAGACCACAGAGAACGCGGAGCTCCAGGATGTCCCCGGTCGCTCCTCGTGACCAGCAAAGTGAGTCGACAGCAGAGGCAAAGCGGCGCGTGGCACCTTCTCTGGGCTTTGTTCACTCACGCAGCCTGGGAGCCACAAAACCGGGTTCAAATCCCGGCTCCTCCACTTACATTTCTGTCGCCTTAGGCAAGTTGCTTGGACTGTCTGTGCTTAGTCTCCTCACCTGTTAAAAGGGGCTAATACAGTTAGCTGCCTGCCACATTGGAAGAGGGACTGAGCAGGCTCGTACATGTAAAGTGCTTGCCACAGGCCCGGCGTGCAGTCCATGCTCAACAAATGCATCTCTGCGGCTGACTTTTCTGCCAGCCCTCGACACCTTGGGTGACCTCTGTTCCTCGTGTACCTCAAATCCTTTGCTGCAAAGGACTCCTGCCCCAGGGAGGGAGAGTCCGGGAAACAAGAAGTGTCATGTGGAGCATCGTTCACCCCAGGTCCTGTGACGTGCTTCCCCGACATTTGCTCACAGAGGCTCCTGCCAAAGGCGGGAACTTGAGGTGGGGACGGGAAGTCCAGCCAAAGGAGGTGGCCACTGCGGTGACCCCTTCCCTCTGCCCCCACTGGAGGAACCCCTCAGAAATTGGAAGGAGGCTCATACATCCAGCGACCCCACTCCGCGTAGAACTGGGTGACTGCAAAGCTCCGGGAGTGGCCCTGCTATTAACAGCAGAAAGGAGTGACGGTGATTAGAGCAGGTCCCTGCAGAACTGCCTGGCTCCACTTGGGCAAGAGCATGAAACAATTGCAGAGAAGATGCAGGGTGACCTCCCTGTGCCCTCCACAGCTCTTAAGCAGTTTACACGAACGTTCTGCTCTCCTTCCTTTACCCCCATCTCCCACCATGTGCCCGCTGTGCGTGCAGGTGGCTGAGGACTGGGCTTGTTTGGGGTTTTGTTGCTTGTTCAGTTTTGTCTTCATAAGACTAGGCTTCTGGTCTAATTATCCTCCCCTCCCATCTCCCAAAACATCCTTGCTTTGGGTCTTTTATCTTAATCTTGATTTGTCGATTCACACCTTGCTTGCTTCCAAAAGAGATCCGAGGTGGCTTATTGTCACACTAAAGGAACAATAAAGCCAACGTTGATGAAGCAGAAGAGAAGAACAAAATGTAAAAAAGGGAAAAGAGGAAAAAGTTACTTAAAGCCTTGCTAGTAAATTATCTAATGAAGAAAAATAAGCTATCAGAAAGAAAAAAGAAAGAAAGATCACACCTTGTTTGATTAACAACCTGTGGCTTAACCTGCAGAGTCTTTAAGATGAACCACCTGTGGAGTTTTGTTTCTACAACACTTGGACTGCAGGGGTGTGAGCTTCCCCCAGCCCCAGCTCTCACCAGACCACATTCCTAGGAGCCTGAAAAGCCAGCCCCCCACCAGAGGGGAGAGGAAGAGGGAGGGAGAGGGAGAAGGAGAGGGAGAGGGAGAGGGAGAGGGAGGGGGGAGAGGGGAAGAGAGAGAGAGAGAGGAGAAACAGACAGGCTTCCCTTTCACAGCTGCCTTCTGCTGTCAATTCGCAACAACTTTTCTTTTCTTCCTCTTTATCCCCATATAAACCTTGAAACCCTTGTCCTCCCTGCCACCACTACCTCTTTCTTTCCTGTGCTGAGCCCTTTCCCTTCTCTCAGGGAAAGTAAAATAAATGTTTTACTTCTTTCTAGCCTAGCCTTTGTGTCGAGAATTCCTTCTCAGCCCACACCACGAGTTCCCACCCTAACAGTTAGCACAAACTCTCAGCTGAGGAGCGTTAAATAAATGAAAATCCAAGCTTCCTAGCAGCCTGAGAAAAAAGGGAAGCTGGATACTCCACCCATCTTTACCTATAGACCAGTTCATCATGGAAAAAAACCAAACCCCAAACTGATTCTTAGCTCTGAGCTTCGAGAAGATTTTGTCATGTGTCACAGGGACTTTGGCTCAGGGTCGTTGAGTAACGTTACGAACAATATTCTCAAACTGTACTTGTCATACACAGAACAGCTCCTTTTATTTACTGTTTTCTTACATCGATTCTTGAAACAAGCTGAGTGCATAATAAAGTAAGTTTCCTTAAAGGAATTTATCAGTTAATCTTACAATAAATAAAGCTAAGAACTTAAAATTTTTATTTTTAAAAAATGTTCATAATTTTTTTTTTGAGTCAGTCTCACTCTGTCGCCCCAGCTAGAGTGCCATGGCATCAGCCTAGCTCACAGTAACCTCGAGCTCCTGGGCTCAAGCGATCCTCCTGCCTCAGCCTCCCAAGTAGCTGTGACTGTAGGTCTGCACCACCACGCCTGGATCAATTTTTCTTTTTACTTAGCAGAGACGGGGTCTCCCTCTTGCTCAGGCTACTCTCAAACTCGTGACCTCAAGTGACCCTCCCACCTTAGCCTTCCAGAGTGCTAGGATTATAAACGTGTGCCACCATGCCTGCCTCATAATATTATTAATGTGATTAGTACTTACGAGTGATAGCAGGCTATCCCCCAAAAACTTCAAGATAAAGTTTCTTTTTAAGAGTGAAATCAGGAAGAGTTTGCCCATAATGGCGGCAAGCTTAGCCACCTGTAAGACAGCCAGAGTTTTGCGGGGGCTGTGTTAGTTTGCTGGGGCTTCCATAATGAAGTACTACAAGCTGAGTAGCTTAAACAACAGAAACTCATAGTCTCACAGTTGTGTAGGCCAGAAGTCCAAGATTAAGGTAGCTGCAGGGCCATGCTCCCCCTGAAGAGGTTAGAGAAGGGTCTGTTCCACACCTGTCTTCAGTTTCTGCTAGTTCCTTAGCTTGTAGCAACATGACTCCAGTCTTTACATGGGGTTCTGTGAGTCTGTGTCCAAATAGCTCCTTTTGATAAAGACATCAGTCATATTGGATCATGGCCCACACTGCTCCAATATGATCTCATCTTAATTAATTACATCTGCAATGACCCTATTCCCAAATAAGGTCACATTCTGAAGCCCTGCGTGTTAGGAATTTAACATGTGAATTTTGAGGGGGACACAAGTCAACCTGTAACAATGGCCACAGACATGGGTGAACCCCCAAATCAAGTCACAGGGGCCAGGCAGCACTCTTGGGAGGAAAAATCGATGTGTCACTGAGCTGAAACCCAATCAAATGTCATGTTTTCAGGCTGGAGGAAAACTTTATAATTAGAACAGAAAGAGTTCCCTTGGAGCCTGGAAAAAAGAAAGGAAAGAAAGAGAAGAGGAGAGGAGAGGAGAGGTGAGGGGAGGGGAGGGGAAAGGAGGGGAGGGGAGGGGAGGAGAGGAGAGAAGCCAAAGAACAAGAATTTGTTGATATTTCTCCAGTTCTGCCAAATGGAGTGACAGCAGACCTTGAGGACACAGGTGCTCTGGCCTCCAGGGCACTTGGCTTCGAGGCAGGAACCTTCCACTAGGCTCTTCCATGGCTTTGATGAGATCTTTCTTGAGACCTTCTTGCTTCTAATTTTGAGCTCATCAAACTTACCAATTCACCTTCTTGGAGGTCACAATCCTGGGAACCGTCATATTGCACATTTCACATCATAGCAGACTCTGTGAGAATGCTGTCCCTGCATTGTACAATGCATACCTGGCACGACCTACAATGTGGACCCACAGTCAGGGTCCCTTGGACTGCATTAGGAGCATACAGCTCCGGGAAAGGACTCTTTCTGTCTTAAATGAACCTTTTGGCAATCTGGTTTATCCATCAGTCTTTTGTGACTTTGGTTAATGGCAATTCGCTCTGCCTCACTCAACCCTTGGGGGCAGCTGCCAAATCCAGAGACCAGTTCCTCGGAGATGCTAATTCAGAGAAGAGATAGGAAAAGGCAAGGCCTGAGAAGAGGGAGGAGGAAAGGAGGAGAGGGGGGCTCTTGAGAGAGGGTGCCACAGTGGAGCTGGTAGAACAGGTGGGGAGGAAAGAAGTGTCCCAAGAGCTGGAAGTGGAGAGGTCGTTTGCATGAACTTGGCAGAGGGGACATTGAAGACTTCAAAACAGTGCTGCGTGCCAGAAATTTGGTAGACGAGGAAAGGTGATATGAGAAGCTTTAATGATACTTCATTCTTGGTTTTTTGTTCTTTTTAAGGAGATACAAGTTTCCTCTGCTAAGTTATTTATGTAACAAATCCTACAAAATGCAATCATGTCAGATGTTGGAAATAAACTCTTAAAACACAAATAAAGAGATACAAGTCAAAGATTGGAATTCCTGATTCCTTTTGTAATCCAATTGATTACTTTTGGCTATTTGATGAAACTCTTTGAACGTGACTCCATATAGAACAAGTTGTCCAAAAGAAATAGTCACGTATGTAATTTTAAGATTTTTAGTAGCCATTTTAAAAAAGTATAAAAAAGAAACAGGCACAATAAATTTAAATAATATATTCTATTTAACCTCATAAATCCAAAATATATTTCAATATATAATAAATATCCTTAAAAAGTGTGAATGAGATATTTATTTCACATTCTCTTTTTCATAGTAAGTCTTTGAAATCCAGTATCTATTTTACATTTAGTGCACATCCTAATTTGGACTCTCCATTTTAACTGCTCTGTAGCAGCCACATATGGCTAGCGGCTACTACACCGATCAGTGTCCACACAAGTACAGAGGCTGCATGTAGTTCTGAGATGCCTAAGGATAAACAACAACAATAATAATAGTCATTTATTGAGCCTCTTAGATGTGTCCTGTGTTATATGAATCCCCTTTCTCATACATCATTTCATTTAATCCTCTTAACAACCTACATGGTGGGTACTATTATTACCCCATTCTACAGATGCAGAAACAGAGCCTCAGAGAGGGTGAGTGATTTGCCCAAGGTCACACAGCTGGTAAGCAGCCGAGACTGGAAACTTAGTTTTTCTTTCACCAACCATGTTGCTTCAATAACTTAGGATCAGCAAAGAGGCCAGCCAGCAGCTTTCCAGCGCCTTCCTTAGAGCACTTGCACAAAGGCTGACTTCATTTTCTGATTAGCTGAGATGCCACATTGCCTAAAAAAAACAGGGTGGAAGGAACGTTAACTGTACAACTGAGCATATTGTGTGGCCGACTGAGAACAGAGCAGCAACAAGATGCTCTGACTCTCATCAAATGGAGGAAACTGCAAATTCCAGGCCGGCGACCAGGTTCACAAAATGCGATTGTTCTCAATCACACTTAGCAAAGAGCCGAGAAGAGAATTGATTGTCATTAAAAGCAGGACAAGAACATCGATCATCCGCAGCCCCAGTGATAATCTGAGAATTTTGACTTAGCCACGCCAAAAGCACTGGTGCAAAGACATTTGTGATGTGATTTCTCACGGGCTCCGGCATAACCAGTCTGCAGAAAACAAGCATGGGGACAAAGGACAGGGCAGCCCAAGCCCTGCCCCTTCTTTACATCTACTCCACAGAGACAGAAGGTGACAGAGGAGGACGGGCTGGCCTGGGAGATGGGGGGCTCTGGGGCCTGTGGGAGGGGCTGTCCCTTCCCTCTGGTCCTCTTTGTCCAGGCATTCTAGGAGCCCTTGGAGCTGTGGAATTATGGATATGGGGTTCAGTGGGAAGAAGATGGTTCCCTCGTGCTACTGGCCACAGCTGCAGCGCCATCTAGAGACAGAGGACCTGCCCATGGAAGTGGCCTGGACAAACCAAGCCAACCCATCCTCTAGTCATCCTTGAGACCCCAGGCAGAGTGGGGAGCGAGGCCTCATCATCCCAAGAGCTCTCCTAGGCGGGAAGGAATACTGTGTTCTCAAATGCTCCTGAATGCAGTTCCCCCTCCGTCCTGCGTCTTGCCATGGCTGAAGAGGATGCATGCAAGGCATGCAGGTGAGGATCTGAGTTTTCATCCATCTGTCCATCCAAGACACGGTGAGTGATGGCTGCATGCTACGGCAGGCCCTGGGGACAAACAGATATACAGGGCCAAAAGTCTGCCCTATAGGATAACATGGCACAGCCTGGGAAGCCAACAGCTACAAAGAAACATGGTAAGTGCTAGAATGTACAGATGTGAACTACAAGTTACCTTGGTAGCAGAGAGTGTGGAGGTCGAACACAGAGGGAAGACACAGAGACATTCCATAAAGAGCGGGATTGGGGGAGGGTGGGAGCTCAGGCTGCAAGGTTTGCAGGGACCAGGTACGAAAGGCTCATGTGCCACACTAAGGGATGGGGACCTCAGCCAGAGCACAGGGAGTATCAGAAGATGTTGGACAGAGGTGAAGAGTCAGATGGGTGATTGGGGGGGTCACCCCCACTGCAGTGGAGGGGATGGATAGGAGAGGAGCGAGACCCGTGTGCTGGCCTGGGGGTGCCTGGTGTCCTCAGTTTCCTTCCTTGCCCTTCCTCTGCTCGGCCAAGCTCAGCTCTGCATGGCGGCCAGGCCGTCCCCAGGACCGTGTGTTTCTTGCTCTCACAACAGCTCCCTTCCCTCTGGGGCTGTCCAGTAGGATCAGAGGGCAGGAGAACTTTGTCTCCTCCGTGGCTCTGGTTCCCACTGTGCAGGCTGCTGCGTGCCACCGTCTAATCACTTGCCTCCTCCCTCATCCTGCCACCTCAGGGTGGTGACAGCTTCTTGCTGTTGCTACGCTCTGGCCTTTCTCCCTGACCTGCCTCCCTGGCCCCTGTGTTTGGTTTCTCTGCTCCTTCATTGCCTATGTAATCAGTTCCCTGGATCCAATTCCTTTTATTTTAAATACTTAACGTGGTGGTTAATTTCATGTGCCAACTTGACTGGGCTACAGGATGCCCAGACAACTGTTAAAACATTATTTCTGGGTGTGTCTGTGAAGGTGTTTTCGGAAGAGATCAGTGTTTGAATTGGTAGGCTAATTACAGACGATCGTCCCTCACCCAGGTGGGTGTCACCAATCTGAGCAGGCAGGAACAGAACAAAAGGAAGGGTAAACTCTTCCTCTCTCTTCTTGGGCTGGGACATCTACCTTCTCCTGCCCTCAGACATCGAACTCCTGGTTCTTGGACTCAAGAACTTACACCAGCACCTCCAACCCTCGTTCTCAGGCCTTTGGGATCCGACTGAATTACACCCCTGGCTTTCCTGGTCCTCTGGCTGCACACGGCAGATCATGGAGCCATGTTCTTGGCTGCCATAACCACAGGAGATAAGTACCATAATAAATATCCTCTTCTCTCTCTCTCACTGGATCTATCTGTGTTCTATTGGTTCTGTTTCTCTAGAGAACCCTGATTAATATATTTAAAATGTTTCCAGTTCCCTGGTTGTGGCTGACTCAATATATTTAAAATGTTTCCAGTTCCCTGGTTGTGGCTGACTCAAGAAAGAGGCAGCAATTAGTACAAGTTCTCTGACTGCCAAAATGCAAAGGAGCAATAACAAAAGTCTGAAGAGAGGCTACTGTAGCAGTGGGAATGGAATTAGAGAGACTCAAGAGGTAGAATCAATAGGGCTTGTTGACAAAACGTGGAGAGTGAGGGCTGAAAGAAATCGTGCGTGACTTTAGGTGAACACAGGGATCAACACACTTTTTCTGTGAAAGGCTGCACGATAAATATTTTAGGCTTTGGTGGTCATACAGTTTTCTGTCTCAAAAACTCTGCTGTTTTTGTGCAAAAGTAGCCATCGACAATATATAAAGGAGCACGCATGGCTGTGTCTCAAAAAACTTCATTTTTCAAAAACAGCTATTGGCCTGGAATTGGTCTTCTGGCCATAGCTTGCTAGAGTCAATGAATGGTTTGGGTGGCTGAAAGGACAGTAATAGTGATATGTACAAAATAGGGAATCCAGAAAGAACTTATTTGGGACAGGAGTCAAGAGAAGGATTGGGAGCTAGATAACAATGAGTCCTGTGTGAATTAGGAATTGTGCTTGACTGCAAGTAACAGATCTGAAGTAAGTATCACTTGAAGAAGATTAAAGTTTATTTTTTTCTCACGATAAAAAAAGTCTGGAGGTAGGAGATCCAGAGCTGATGCAGTAGTTTCTTGGTGCCAATAGTGTCCCAGGTTCCTGCTACCTTTCTCCTCCACCATCCCTAACCCCTGGTTTTCATTTTCAAGGTCACCTCAAGGTTGCCTCATGGTCATAAAATGGCTTCCACCCTCCAGCTTTCACATTGGAATTCCAGTTTTCATATAGAATTCCACATTGTAAAAAGAAGGAAAGATGGGGAAGGTGGTCAGGAATGGCAAGAGACAGATGCCCCCCCCCCTCCATTGTGTCAGTCCTTTTATAAAGAGCTTTCCAGAAAGCCCTGCCCAAAAAGCCACACCCAACAACTTCTCTTCCCATCCCACTGGCCTCCCTCTGGCAGGGGTAGCTGGGGTATTAGTCTTTCTGGCGGGCACGTCGCCCCACCCAGCGGGGCTCCGTTGTTAAGGAAGAAAGGGCGGGTAGACGTTGGATAAGCAACTGAAGGTCTCTGCCAACAAGGCTGTTTCGGCTGTGCTGAGTGGCAGGTGCTCGTGGAACACCCACGTGACTCAGAGGATCATGGGCAAAGAAGCTGTGTCTAAGGTATGAAGTGGGAGGCAGCCTCAGGTGGCTGGAGCCAAGTGTGGAGCCGGGAACTCCCTGGGAAAGGGCGCACTGTTCCTTCTCTGCACCCCGGTATCTTACCTGAGGGGACTTGAGGCAATGGAATGTAAATGGCTTCCTACCTTACCGCATCCTGTCTCAGTCATCCGGCATGCCCAGGGCTACGCATGCACCTGGCCCTAGTGTCCGCACCCAGTGTGCGCTTGTTGAATAAACAAATGAGTCATTTTAACTTCATGCCGCTCTGTGGAGATGGGGCCTGCACGCTGTGTGTTTTGGAGGTCTTTGGGGGAGCTGTGGGTGAGAAGAGGTGACTTGGTGATCTAACCTTCAGATATACCCCCAAGAACGTACGTCACCGTAATTCTGGTCTGACAATGACACAACACGGGCTTTGGAGTCCTGGATTTCTTCACCAGCTGGAAAAGGACACCAACGTCTTCTCACAGGACACTTTCCACAGGGTGACTTTGCTTTACAGCTCGGCTAGGGTGAATATCAGGCAACTTTCTTGCGGAAAAGAGACAGATACAGCACTGGCTCAGAACCAAAGAAAAACGTGGGGAGACGGACATATCATTGCCAACTGCCTGTTTAGCCAACTGAGGACATTAAAAGCAAACACACACCTTCATCTATGATCACCATGATTTTATAGAAGGCAGGACATTGCAACACCGAAAGAACAGGAGGAACATAATCTTAGATGAAAGGATCGCCCTTTGAATGGAATAATTTAAATTTTTTGAAAATTCCCTACATCATTCAACTCTTCTCATTTTGCCAACTGCCAAAAACTTTGTCTGGCTGGTGCTGACTTACCAACCCGCATCAGAACCAGGCCACCCCAGACAAGTTAAGTGGCTTTTCCAAAGCTGCACAGGTAATTATTGGTGGAGGTGGAATCTAAGCTTGGTTTCCTGACTCACCAAGTAACAACTCTCATAAAATAAACTGGCCGACTATCGGTGAGTTGTCAGTTTCACTGTAACTCACGTGGCAAAATAACATGATGGAGTTTAACTTTCTAGTTTCAATGGCCTACGTACAGGTGATCGTGGACCAGCAAATAGGACCCAGCAGCAGTTGGGCAGGTCTCAAGGTGAGAGAAGTCACCCTTCTTCTGGGTCCACACTTGTCTTGCATGGAATGTGCCGTGTGAACCCAACAGCAGGACGTTGGAAACACCAAGTCGATAAAATGGGAGGATGCTGAATTAAATAAAAATGTGGCAGCCCTGACCTGGGGGTTCAGCATAAAATCTGAGGCCTGCCTGCCCCTAAGGAGCTCACCTCTAGCAAGGGATGCAACAGGTAGATTCAGAATCCTAATTCCCTATGTTGAGAGCCACCAATAGAGGTAGGACTTTGGTGGTCTGGGAATCACTAAGAGAACAATTTGACTCGGGTTTTACAGGGCAGAGAGGGATTTTTCAGGAGGAAAGAGGGGTGAGGAGAGTGTTTTAGGGAGAGGGAAAGAATGTGACCAGGCCCCGAGCCCCAAAAGACTGAAGAGTTTGGGGCTGGAGTCAATGAGGACAGCCACACACCAGGTGTGTCTGAGAAATGACAGGAGTGATTCAGGATGACCTGGGGGTTCTTAGTGGGGTTGGTTTGGGATGGACAGGTTGGCTTCTTGACAACACCTTATAAACACTAAAGATTAATATTATGTATGATGTGTTTATGTAGTTATTATTAAGTTACAAGTCCTTAGATATAGAAGAGGAATTCTACCCTTGTGGTGTAAGGAAGTTAACCCAGGCATGAAGTATATATCCCTCCTGAATTTTCTTGGTTGCCAATTGACCTTTTCACTCCCAAGAAATTAGTTCTTGCCAATAAAGATGGAAAAACAGAGTTGTTTCCCTACTAATTGTTCTGATGGGTTAGATGACATTTCTAGGCTAAAAGAAATGGTCTAGCAGAAAAGATTAAGCATCAAAAAGTGATGCCTGTTGCATTATGGAACAATACAAAAGCAGCATACATGAGCATATTCTCTCTGAGCTCAGAGTGGAATTCACTGCCTTGGTCCACCTTCAGGCAGGAGGCAGGACATGATGAACCATTGCAAGTCTGTAGCATGTTCAGTAAATAAGAGTTTTGGGGAGGTTACTAGTGTGATAATCCACAGAATGCTTCATGCATCCCTCCGCAAACCTTGTTCACCCATGAGGGTGCTAGGAGAGTTATTAAGATAAAGCAAGAGCATCCTGTATCACTTGGCTTCTCTAATCTTTTGCTCTTAGAGCAATTTCGAGAAGGGAGTGATGAATTTTGAGAGTGGTGATAGGGAGAAAAAGCAGGAAGCAGGGCAGAGATGGGAGACAAATGGTTGTTTATAAGTCAAGAACTTCAAGCATTATGCAGAAGGGAAGAAATGTCCCAAATTCTTTTTATCACAGAGCTGGTACCAGGCGGCAAAGATTAGTTCATTAAGAAATAATTCACCCATCGGAGGGATAGCCAGGTCTGCAGATGGTGAACAGGCTCTTGTCCAACTCATCAGCTGACAGAGGTGAGATGAGGAGAGACTGGAGAAAGAGGAAGACAAAGGCTGGATTGATCTTTGCAACCAACATTCTTATGTCTAGAAAAGACAACAGCTCCTGAGAAGTTTGGGGAAGGATATACCAGCTGCCGGTGAGATACCCATTAATCAGCACAGCTGGATTTTTGGACATGATCATGCCTAAAGGTAGGAGCCAATTTTTTTTTTTTTATCTTTGTTCTCAACACCCATCAGGATTATCACGTAGCAGTTGCTGAAACACCAGGGTAGGTTGACTGTGACAACGAAGGAGAGAATTGAAAAAACTTTCCAATCTATTTCTCCTTTAATTTCTTCTCTATCCCTTCATGTTTTTGGACTGCCTTTTTAGGCTATTGAAATTCTGGATGCTTAAATATATATGCCATATTGGGTAAAGGGGCAAGTATTTAAAAATAAATAGGTGCCAGAAGCAACCAAACTCAACTTCTGAGTATTTTTTTTTAAAGGAAACCAATTATTTGAAATGCTTTTGATTACATTTAGAGGGTATATATATATGCTAAATACAGCAGACCCTTAAATAGGCTTGCATATAGAGTGAAGAATTACTACTAAGCATTATGCTGAAACTTCCAGGTTGTAAACAGGAGAAGATGGTGTCTCCACACTGTAGCTCCATAGTCTCAATGTCACCCTCTGGGTGAGAATCTTGGATGGATTATTACAAGAATGGTTTGTAAGCTCTTGGCAAGGAAGGCAGCTTGGGCTCACTAAGCTAGAGTAAGTGAGTGAATGAATGAATGGTGGTTTCTTTTTATGGAAGGGATATGTTTCTTAAGACCTCATA
Source organism: Mirza zaza (assembly GCA_008750895.1). NCBI lineage: Eukaryota > Metazoa > Chordata > Mammalia > Primates > Cheirogaleidae > Mirza > Mirza zaza. The sequence continues at coordinate 21,133 of VSMD01048870.1, forward strand.
TAATTTAATACTTGCATAAATCAAGACTAATTCCCCCATAGGAATAAAGTAGGATTTACATTATTTCAAGTTTTGTATAATAAGTGAAATTTTATTATTCTTTTCCATTGCCTTATTTCACATTTGCAAAACTCATATTAATAGAGTGTGGCTTTATTGCCTTTCTTATAAAGAAAGACTAGAGACTTACACCTGAAGATCAAGGATGTATTTGACAAAATGCAAAACTTTTGATTGGATGAAGAAACGTAGGCTACATCTTCAGAAAACTTGATGCATGCATAACTAGTTGAATGGCCACAAAGGATGCTGACCGAGATGACAGCTGACCTACAAGGGGGTCTCCAGAGCCACGCCACCTGGCTCTAGCTTTGTCCTAATCAATATATTATACAAAAGACATCTTCAAGCATGTGATTGAATGATACTTGGAGGGTTTTGGATGACAAAATCCAGACCCTCACACCCCCACCCTACTGCCAGTCTGAACTGGCTTAGAACAATGGATTAAATCTAAGGAGGGAAGATTTAATAGAGATAAATATAACGTCCTATGCTGCTATCCAAAATGAGTATCGGGAGAAGCAAGCCATTAACTAGTACTTAGTTGTTTTAGTTAATAGTAAGTTCAATGCAAATCAGTAGTTTGGTTACATTAACAGAAATAGAGACTCTAGAATGGAAGAGGTGATAGTTTCTCATAGCCAAACTGTATCTGTAGTTCTATAACCAGTTCTCAGTTCTGAGCACAAGCTGGAACATATCCAGAAGAGAGAAACAGTAGGCAAAAATTGGAATATTTATTCTAGAAAAGACTTAGGGAAGAAATTATTGTTGTTTTCAAACAAATAAATGGTTGCCATGTATGAGATGATTTAGGTTTGCATTTTTGTGGCCTTTTAGGCCAGCCCAAGAAGCTTCAGGTAAAAGTTTTAGGGAGTAGGATTTTGTATCACTATAAGGACAATTAGAAGTATTGGAATATGAAAGAACCTCTGAGGGCAGGTGATGTGTTTGGTCATCCCGACACCATTTAATGGCTAATTGGGAGAAACTTTCACTTCCTCCATTCTAGATCCTCTATTTCTCTTTCTTTCCGTTCCTTCCATTTCTCCTTTCCTTTCCTTTCTTTTCCTTTTTCCTTTCCTTTCCTTTCCTTTCCTTTCCTTTTTCCTTTCCTTTTTCCTTTCCCCTTTCCTTTCCTTTCCTTTCCTTTCCTTTCCTTTCCTTTCCTTTCCTTTCCTTTCCTTTCCTTTCCTTTCCTTTCCTTTCCTTTCCTTTCCTTTCTTTCCTTTTGAAATATGGTCTCACTCAGTCACCCAGGCTGGAGTGCAATGGCACGATCATAGCTCAACACAGCTTCAAACTCCTGTGCTCAAGCCATTCTCCTGCCTCAGCCTCCCAAGTAGCTGGTACTACAGGAGCATACTATCAAGCCTGGCTAATTTTTATTTTTTATTTTTGTAGAGATGGGGTCTTACTACATTGCCTGGGCTGGTCTTGAACTCTTAGCTTCAAGTGATCCTCCTGCCTCAGCCTCCCAAAGTGCTAGGATTACAGGTGTGAGCCACCATGCCTGGCCTAGATCTTCAATTTCTATTAATGTAATCAAACCACTGATTCACATTGAACTTGCAGGAAAAAGTTTATGAATCTGATTTCTCTCTTTTGTGAGAGTCAGTTACAGATGATTCAGAAAAAAGAAAATAATAGCCAGTAAATATATGGAAAGTAATGTAACTTTGCTAGAAATGAAAATGGCAACAAAGTACTATTTTTGTCTGCTAACAAAAATTAAAGGAAAATCATATCCAATACTGGTGAGAGTGTAATGAAATTGGGGTTTGCATTCATTGCTGCTAGCACTGATGTCGTTTGGAAAGCCTGTGTATAAACAGCTACACTATTGATCATACTTTTGGGCCGAACGCGGTGGCTGACGCCTGTAATCCTAGCACTTTGGGAGGCTGAGGCAGGTGGATTGCTCGAAGTCAGGAGTTTGAAACCAGGCTAAGCAAGACCCCATCTCTACCAAAAATAGAAATAAATTAATTGACCAACTAAAATATATATATACAAAAAATTAGCCGGGCATGGTGGCACATGCCTGTAGTCCCAGCTACTTGGGAGGCTGAGGCAGCAGGATTGCTTGAGCCCAGGAGTTTGAGGTTGCTGTGAGCTAGGCTGA
>VSMD01048870.1:23369-93084 GCA_008750895.1 Mirza zaza
CTAAAAAAAAAAAAAAAAAAAAAAAAAAAAAAAAAAGAAAAGATCATACTTTTGTGTCAATAGTCCAATTGGCTATGTAACCAAAAGAAACTATGTAAAGTTGAAGCTATGTAAATTGCCACATGCCTGAAGATGTTCTTTGCAGTATTACTTAGGTATAATAGAGAAACTAGAAGCAACTTGAACATGGAAAGGTAAGGTAACAGCTGAAGATGGCAGGCCACCCAGTGGACAGCATGTGTGTGTTGGGAATTGCTAGCTATGAAATCCTACAGATCTGATGATTACAATTACATACCAAATAGATGGATGTGACAGCAGGTAAGACAGAAAATTTCCTCTCTTTAAAGTCCAGCTGTGTGACTAGCTAGCTGTGTTACCCTGAGCAAATCCCTTAACTTCCCTGTGCCTCAGCTGCCTGGTCCCTCAAATGGGGAGTTTGGATCCAATGGTCTCTCACATCCATTCCAGTATGAAGATGTGATAGAATGGACCCATTTAATGAAGAAACAGTATCAGCCAAGTATCTCATTTTCAGACTTCACCACCATGCTTCACTTCCTCCATGATATATATATATATCTATATATATCATGTATATATATATATATTTAGAATATATATATCATATATATATATATAGATATATATATATATTTAGAAGTCAGTTTGAAATATGTAGCAGATGAGAAAAAATAGAATTCTGGGTCCCTCTCAAATAAATTGTTGTATTTGAGGGAGATTTAGCCATATATACTCCAAAAGTACTTTATTATAAAGCAACATAAAATAGTTCTTGAGTCACAAAGGATACTTTATCCAAAAATGCCCAATAATGATTTCAAATGAAGGGACTACTTCTATGAGCATTATTAAAAAACACAACAACACACTGTTCTGGAAAGGTTTAGTCACACAAAACAAAGGGGCAAACATTTAATCAACTAATTTATTCACTTGTCCTTGAGTCTTTTTTAAAAAGTGTCCTTATCCAGCTCCCCTTTTGTATTCGTATCAATGAAAAAAAAAAAAAAAACAACCTCAAAACACTTAGGTTGTGCACAGGTAGGACCATTTATTCTCTAGGGGATCTGGAAGCAGGGTGAGAAAACATGAGCTTTCAGCTCATAAACAAAATGGTACCAGACTCCCTCTGAACATGCCCTCATCTTTTCGGAACTTTCTAGAAGGATGGTGGCTTTTTAGTTCAGACTTTCATCAGGAGCAGCAGTCAAGAGGAAAGGGAAGTTGCTCAGGGCAACAGCACTCCTGCCCTTTACCCACCATCGATGCCCCAAATGGCCTTTGCAGTCCCCGAGATACCGCAGGGGGAGTGTCCCTTCTCTGAGAATTTATAGGACTTTGACAGGGTTCCCTCAGGTACTCTGACCGTCTGCGTGGTGTCTCCTCCAGCTCCCTTGAGAATCACTGACTGAAAACGGTTGTGTGTAGGTGCTGTTTTAGGGAGGCCACATCTTATATTCGGCCTCAACAAGCATTACCCACTTTGGCCAATTGCCCGACTCATCAGATTTGGTTGCTTCTGAATGATTTTGGCTCTTCCTCCCAATTAAGTCTCCTCCAATATTGATTTGTCCTCTGGGAGGTCACACCGCAGCTTTGAAGGTGACCCCAGTGGTGGGAATGGAGACGGCAGCGACCGGGCTAAACATAGAGGATGCTCAGGTGCCCACTTCGAGAACCCTCGCTGGGAGGAATTTATCCCAGTGTGACCAGAGCAGACGGGCCCGTGACCTTACAGTGACACCATGACCAGTGGGGGACAGGAGCACCCTTGTGAACAAAGACACCACCGGTGGATGTGGAGGCCCATCAAAAGGGAGGTGGCTGAGGCCAACTCTGTTTGGGTTACTGCTGCCGGTGGGACCTGCGGGCAGGGGACCCTAAAAACCTAGACCGTCACAAAAGGAACCAGAAAACTCTTGAGAACATCATCTTTCTGCTCCTCCCGCATGGTGAGTGGTGCCTCGAGGTCTTTGCTTTATTCCCACTCCCCTTTCTCATTAGCTCCTTGTTGGCGCGTGGGGCGTGTGTGCGCATGCTCACACATGCGCAGTGGGCTGAGACAGGCATTTGTGCGGTGATGGACTATAGATCCTGGAAGATGAAGATCTTAGGGCTGGGAATGTCATCAAAGGAAACCTTCAGAACCTGGGATAAGTTGGCAGGCTACGAATTCAGTTTGTTGTTTGACAACTTCCAAATAAAAGGCAAACTTCATCTTAACCACAAGTCCTGGAGCCCGTTGTGGGAGGCCGTCCGTGTACCAGGTCTTTACCCCACAGCTGGAACTCACGAGGCCCGCGGGCGAGCCAAGCCTCTGAACGCACATTTGAGTATTTGCAGAGAAGTGTGTTATTTTCCACCAACGTGAAAGCATGCCCGAGGATGGGTACGATAAGTGCAGCTGATACCCTACAACCAGACCACAAAAAGCTGCACACACACATCCTACTGCAGGTAAGAAAGAGAAATTATTTTACTACTCAGCATTTGCATATGGAGACGCACACAATACCACGTGGTGTTTTTCAATTGATGCAACTCAGTAATTTTTATTGCAACTGGAAGACAATACATCACAGAAACTTTATGGTAGGTCTGGGGAAAAGTGTTATTTACAATAAATGATGAAATAGTTTGTCTTTGGCAATATGATTACATACGAAGAATGCAAAATGCAAGTAAGGATGCTTCCAAAGCAACACCATCAGGTTTGGCTGATTGAGCCTGCCTCCACAATTGTTCCTCTAGGTCAACACAAACATAACTGAACATCACTTTCTTTCTCCTTTATGGTTCTCCCTTTCTATTCATGATATTGGCAGTTTCATACAGAAAATACAGAAAAAAAATTGGCTTTTGAAAAATTATTACTCTCAGAAATAAATTTGGCCATGTAGGTCTATTGGCCGGCAAAGGTCAGACGACCCTAAGCATCAATAGTAAACCTCTTGGTCTTCTGATTGCTTTATCACTGTTTTTTTTTTTTTTTCTGCAAAACACAAACAAAACTCAAGAAATGTTACAGAATCAGAGTATTAAAAAATGTACAAGTGTATATGCTTCCCAGACACACATGGATACTTTTTTCCTCCACATTTTCACCATGGCAGTATAAGTAGTGAGTGTGAATGACACAGCATGAAGCTGGTTACTGAATCAGCTATGAGCTCAGATGGCCTCAACACAGATACTCAAGAAACGTTGCATGTTTCAATAACTGAAAGTGTGCTATGTTTCATCTAAAGAAAAGGCGGGGAGGGGCTGGGGAACTCAGGCCACAGTCATGAAAGGATGAAATACAATTTCTGGGTTTGATAAGCTCACCATATCGAAGTCTTTTGAGAATCCAATATGGAATATCAATTATTTGCAAAAGGCAGAGAAGGCTGTTCTCAACTCTTGCAAAATGGAATACAGCGGAAAAACACAGTTGTATATATTCCAAATAAATAGTCTTGATTTCAATGCTAACAAAGCAGGAAGGGTACTTGTGAGCATCTCACAGTCAAGTCAGAAACGATCTTTCACGTGGGTCTGATTTCAGAAATAACAACAGCAAGATGCAGCACCATAGACACATCGGTTTCGTCCGTTAAAAGATGGATCGGTTTAAAAATTGTGTTTTCCTTCCTTAATTTTTGGTCAGTGAAGCTAGCACTTGTTTGCTGAACTGTGGAAGAATTGCAAGGTCACACACATTATTCATGATAAAGCAACCGAGCTGACGAGTCTGTGCTTAATTCAAGAATAACCAGTAGGAGAGAGAAAACACAAGGAGCTAACCACCATCGCTGGTGCTCTCTCAAAGAGGGGTGAACGGGTGAATTCACAAAGGTAGGCAGATCTATACAGAACACTGAATGCCATGTGTAAATCCTCATGAAACTTCAGAAACAGGAACACCACACAATGTATATACTTTGATTTACACATTCCATTACAAAGAAAAAAAAGGACACCATTACAACTTGGTAACTGTGTTAACTGCAATATAAACCAAAGTCCAGAGTTTGGCAGGTAACTAAAAGAGGGTTATCACTTAGGTTATATAGCAAAAGTGTTGATGTATATTATATATAGTAGTATAAATAATAAAAAAGTATTATTTAAATTAGATCACAGTGCTGCATTATGTGCATAACAGTGTTTGATATAGTATTGGTGGGCTGGGACCTACGACACCAAGGACTTAACTGTCAACACTGGTAAGTCACAATCAAGAGGGGACACAGAGTTCCAATGTTTGCTTTTGGTGGCAAAAATCCTGAAGATGAAAGAAAAATACTTCTCTACAGAAACATAAAAAATAAGTTGCAACATCTGGGCCGCTGTGATCCACCGGAAAGAAACCAGTCCCAACCTGAATAAAGTTTAAAAGGGAAAGAGAAAATCACACTGAATTGAAATCCAATCTCATAGAGAAAACCCTCACATTTAGGTCACTTGTACAAAACTCTGATTCCTTCTCAAAGCCCTTCCATGAGAGGCTAAAGGCCCCGCATACAGTGGACTCATTGCAACTTGAGTCAGTAGCACTTGGTGCTGAGCAGTCTTGGTGTGTCACAGGACTCTGAGCTGGGCACAAAAGCCATCCTCATGGTTTCTACTCTGCAGAGCCCACTGGCCGAAACTGTTCCTCAGACAGGAGCCTTCGACACAATGGCCTCTTCCACAATGCCCTGTGGCAGTAACTGCTGTGGCCAGCAAGCACTAGACATGTTGAATACCTCTACAAAACAAACACAAAATAATAATAAAATAATAAAAAAAAATAAATCCATTTTTTGGGAAAGGCCTCTGGTATATTCCTTCTTAAAAACTCAGCCCCAAGATTGAAACCTGCCACAGAAACCTGTCTTGGCTATGGTTTTCTCGAACCATTATCTAAACGTGGGTTTGGTTCATTTTAGTTTCAGAGAGATGGTTTTACCAAAGAACTCTTGAAAGTATACTGTTTAGAGAGGGGGAAGGGAAGTAGGAGCTTATGGTATAAGGCTGGGAAAAAATCTATGATGCAAACCCTTTCCACATAGTACTAGATAAAGATAAAAGACAATTATAGCAGGATAAAAATAACTATGTGTATATCATTTAAGAAAAAAAGAGTGACAGTCTCTTTCTCTTAAATGTGTCTGAGGGCCAATAGCCAGTAATTGTAGATGTCATGGTGCTGATGTGTTCACCGTTGGTTTCCAAAGCATCTTTAAATATTGCTATAGTTCCCCGTTTCCCCCTCCCCCCGCCCCGTGTGAGTATGTGAAATACTGGAATGACACATGAACCACCACTTCTCCCAGCAGGAGAAATGAAAGCAAAAACACCACACCCCTTAATGGTGCTCAAGCGATCTGTCGGACTAATGGATACATATGCTAGTTTGGAAGCTAAAAGAACACCTGATGTTTTGGGAAGGAATTCCAAGACTAAAGTGAATGACACTTAAGCAAAATATTCTTTCACAAATAGGCTTGTGCTTAAATTCTCTACTGCTCTTGGAGGAGGGGATAAGAGAGGGTGCCTCCAGCCCCTTGGCTTGTTAAGGACATGGACAACCTCATTCCGCAATGAATTCACTACAAACAGCCACATACACATTGATACTTTTGTTTTTGTTTTTTTCTCAACAGTCAAAATACAAAGTCAAACACAATTGAGCCATTGTTTTGGTTATGCATAATGTGTATGCCTCCAAAAACAGAAGAAAAATAGAAAAAATTACCCTCGCTAAAGGTTCCCCAACAAGTCTTCCAGCAGATCCAACGAAGGTGGCAAGGGAGACTTAGGAAAATAACACTTAGAAAGCTGCCCGATGAGGTATTTATGCAAGAAGAGTGGTTCTGGAGTTAAGAACACACTTTTATATTTCTCTATTTCTCAAAGAGATCAGAAAAGTAAATCACACACATTGCATTTTATTCTTTTCTAAAAGAGGACTCTGCCCCTTTAGAAAAATGAAATGAGGGGAGACAGTCCACTGTGGGGTTTGAATTGGAAGAAGTCCTCTGCCAGAAAGAGTCCTGAATGTTTACCTCTGCCTTTCAGGAGAGAAGTCTGGATTTTATCATCTTGGGGGTGGGCTGAGGGTGGGGGATTGAGGTGGTGGTCTTTCGGGCTTGGACAGGGGACAACACAGATCAAGGTGTTGTGCAGATTCCATAGCTGTGGATGGCTTTAGGGTGTCAGGTGTTTGGGAGATGGAGGGAACTGCAAAAATACATCTTTATTCCCATCCATGTCCTGAACAAAAAGGCTAGAAGTATTCAGGTTTGGGTCATGCATTCAACCTGGTATAGAGGTGTTGATTTTTTTTTTTCAGGTTCTCTCATCAGCAGCGCACAGGAAGGTAAGTATGGGAAATGCACCACTGTCCTGGCTGATGGAGCTTCTGACATACCTGGTCCTAGCAGATGGGCTCGGCTTTGGCCCACGACTGTCCCTTTTGAAAAAACCAAGGTCACCTCAGTTCCCTCCTCCTCCCCCAAACCCTCATATCCTGAGCCACAGTAGTGGGTGTTTTTGTTTGTGTTTTAGAGTTTCCCTCCATTTGGAAGGAAGGTCATATTCTTCTAGAGATTTCTCTATGGATACCCCCCCCAACAAAAAAAAAAATTTTTTTTTTCTTTTTTAGGCAAAGATAACAGGAGTTTCTGGTCTGTGTGACATCATCTGGTTGTCTAAATTCAGCTCTCACAATCTAGGTGGTCTTAATTCCAGGTTGGTTAGTGTGCTGAGGTGGTAGCAAAGATCAGCCTCTCCTTCCTATTGCGAAATGGCGTTGTTCGCAATAAAATGCCTGGGGCTGGCCTTCCCAACCTGTGTGTCACTTCCTCCTTCACGTGTACCCTATCTCGTACCCTCACCCAATAAGGCCCATTAGCATGTTTCCCCTTCTGGCTAATTTGCATAATTATTCACTGCCTTTTTCCTAGAACCAAATCACGGTAATGATTTTCTCAAGTAAGCGTCCCATAATTCTCTTGATTCTATCATACACACTCACTACTAAGTTTGCCCTCAAATTATTGCGTCATGTTAAACATGTACAGACAAAGAGAAAGGACACACTTTTCAACAGAGAATCAGAGGGGGTCGGGGCTGAAGTGCACGCAAGGCGGTACAGAGTTCAACCATCCAAGCCCTACCAGAGCATGAAGATATTTTTATATTGCAGAGTAAGTTCCCCAACAGTCAGAGTTTGTCCCTGAAGAAGGTTAAACCTTAAACACCTGCTTCAAAAAACCAAAACAACCTGAAAGAAAAAAATAAAAAAAAAACAAAACAAAAACAAAAAACAAAAAGAAAAAAAAAAAGAAAAAAGAAGGAAAACTGAAGAAAACCAAAAGAACTTCTAAGCCTAAGGGCTTAAAAATTAGAGGCATAGCCTTTTCTCTATTTTCTCTATTTATATGAAAATAATTCATGCTTCATGCTAAATACATTATTTACCTTACAAGAACTTTGTTATTTTTGAATAAAAAAAGTTTGTTTTTGTGATTTTTTTTTCTTTTTCTTTTTTTTCTTCAAAGGAAAATCCATGCATTGTGGATCAGAAATTTCTGCTGGCTACACTGGCTGAACGTGGAAATCAATGATTTTTCTCAAGGATGAATCCTGACTGATATGAATTGCAAACTCCATTTTGAGGGCAGTAAAGGAGTTACTTTATTTTTTGCCATGTTTTACTCTTTTTTTGTTTTTTCATCAATGTGCCTTTAATCTTTTAAAAATACACCACAATACTAATGGCAGGTTCCATAGCTTTCTGTTTTTTTTTTTTTTTTCACTTGGATCAAATAGTTTTGACAGACAGAAAAAGATCGGTACCATTATTTCCTTCCTTAACAACTACTGTAATTTCCTGAACTTGGTCGCTTTTCACATGGGCAGTTAAGAAGACATAGCTTGTTTTCTGCATTAGTTTTCTCTTACTGTCCTTTGGGTGGGTGTTGTGTACGTGTGTGTGTCTGCATTGTGGGTGTGTGTGTGCACGTGTGTGAGTGCACAGGGCCAACCTTCAGGCTAATGGCTTTTGGAACATTTTCTTAATTTAATATTGAACAGAATTCAATGATTAGTGACATCACTAAAAATGTACCCCATTTCTTCTCATTAGTCACTGACACCTGGTGCATACAAATGATCAAGTGTCCACCTCACAAGAAGATACCAGGCTAAGCAGCACAGAGGACCGGTGGCCGGGCCCCCGTGCCCGCTGCGTGACAATGCCAAGGGCTTTGCTGGCACGATTGGGTGCCTGGCGCCACCAACCTGGGTCTGCTCCTAGGGGGTTGAGGGGTTCTTCCTTCTCCCCAATCGCTTTATGTGCCTTCTCTCAGTGAACCCCACTGGGTGGACATCCTGACTCTGTAAACCTGAGGGTTGGACCTGAACGAGGAGGACTCTGCACACGTGCCTTCCAGGTGCCGGGTGTGTGTTCCTGTGGCACTAATATTGACATCTGTGGGTTCGGCCACATGCTCTCTGACAAGCTGGAGGAAGCAATGGTAAATTTTGGCTTTTTCAGTTATGTCTTCAGATAATGAAAAGCTTTTGTAAAACAGCTGAGTGTCAATATGAGTTCTATGGCTTCAATCTCCTTTAAAATTAAAATTCTTAAGGGTCCAAAACAAAGGAGAGGGGGGCAAATTAAAAAAAAAAAAAGGAAAAGAAAAGAAAGAAAACCAAACCAAATAAAAAAAAATAGAAGAAGAAGAAAAAGAAAAAAGGAAAAAAAAATTGCTGATATTGCCACAAATCATTAGAAATCTCCTGACATGCTGAAACCAAATGGCCGTAAGTTCAAAACAAATCAGTGACTTGTTTTCAATTTTTTGTGGTTTCCTTTTGCTCTTTCTGCCCCTTTGCCGTCCGATTGGTGATGTTATTCAAACAGGACCGGATCCCTGCCAAGTGCAGGAGTGACCCGGCCGCTTCTTTCATCTCTTCGTCGTCGCTCTCGGGGGGCTTTTCGGTGCGTCTCTTTTTGAGGGGCAGGGTGTCGCTGGGGACCTTCCTGGCCTTGGCGAAGTGCTGGCGCTTCTTGTGCTGGGATGCGTACCCGCTGTCCCCCAGCGCATCCTTGGGCTCCTTCTGGCTGTGTTTCCTGTCGTCCTCTTCCGTCTCGCTGTGGCTCCCGTGGCTCTGGAAGCTGCCCTCGCTGCCCTCCTGGCTCCCCTTGGCGGCGAACTCATAGTGGTCGTCGGCCGAGGAGGAGGAGGAGGAGGAGGACACGGAGTCACTGGCGGGGGAGGTGCTCCGGGCGTTGGAGGACTTGGCACTGCTGTAGTTGTGATCCTCCTTGGGGTCCCCGCTGACCACCGGGGAGCCGCAGGACGGCTCGCTCTCAGTCCGCATGCGGCAGCTGGTGATGCCATTCCTGCAGGGCGAGGACAGGTTGGGGGGGGACACAAAGAGAGGACACGGTTAGACCCCCTCAGATGCAGACCCCCAGAGGGCCACCTGCCTTCAATCCAGCCACTCACAAACCCCGGGGCAACAGGTGGCTCTGCTTCGAAGGCAGGATCCTAAATCCTGACACCTTGGGCTTCCCTGCTTAGCTCCTATCACTGGCATTTTTCACTCAATTTGTGCGGCTGAGACGTCAAAACAACACTCCTCTGAAGTGACAGCGGTGGAAGCTCAATCTCTTCCATTAAACCATAAAAATCACGCTGTGCTTGCCTCGCGTACCCGCCAACACCACGGAGCCAGACGAGGCTGGCTGGATACTTCAGAGGAAAAAGCACGCTCTCTTCTGAGGCTGCTCCATTAGGAGGCTTTTGTCAGAGGGCTCAATCCGGCGCTCAGCAAAAAGATACCTGCCATGTGGTGACAGCTCCTCATGCACGCATTCCCTCCCTCATTCCTGCGGTCTACAAACATTCGCTGAGCGCCTGACAGAAACGCCTGACCTCAGGGAGGGTCCCAGGGGAGGGACGCCGGGTAGGATCGCGTGCACACGCCGCCACAAAGACGCCGCAGTCCGACAAAGAACCGAGTCACAGTCAGAGCACAGTGAGAGAGCAGTTAAGGCACAGTTTCCTGAATTCGCCACCTGCCAGGAGCCTGCTAAGTGTGCCCAGGTGATCCTGGGGATGTCACCATCCTTCTTTGACGGTGGCTGAAGTGAGGTCTGGAGAAGTTCAGTGACTTACTCCAGGCCCCCACAGTTAATCAGTGGCACAGCAGGAACTGGAACCAAAGTCTGACTCTTGTGGACGGAAAAAATCCAAGCCCTGAAATATTTGAAGGAAGTTTATTCTGAGCCAAATTTGAGGACCATGACCCGGAGCCACTCTCAAGAAGCCTAGAGCAAGTGGGCTCGCTGTGGCTGGGTTACAGTTCAGTTTTATACATTTTCAGAGAGACAGGGGTTACAGGCAAAGTCACAAATCAATACATGAGAGTCATACATTGGTTTGGCCCAAAAAGGTGAGACATCTCGAAGCGGGGGGGCTTACAGGTTATAGGTGGTGGGTTTAAAGATTCTTTGGCTGGCAATTGGCTGAGAGAGTTAGACTTTGTCTAGAAGACCAGAAAGGATATGCTTATTTTAAGATAAGCTTGTGGGCACTCTGGAAGGTCCAGACAGGAGGACATTTTTAAATTTACAATAGGCGCCTGTTAGGATGTTTTAAGATGCTTTAAATTTAAGAGTAGGCATCTGCTAGGATGCTTGAGTTAAGACATTTTAAATTTATGATAGGCATCTGCTAGGATGCTTGAGTTAAGATAGGGGCTTCTTATCTTTTAGGTGATGTTAATGCCATACCAGAATCAGGTTGGGAAGTAAACCACTGCTTTATTTGGTTAACAAAAAGCTGCTTAGTGGGAATTTACCCTTTGTCAGCCTAACCCTGCTGGCCTCCTTACCATTTGCCAGCCTGACCCAGCTGGCCTCCTTAGGAAGGAGTTTTTAGCAAAAAAAATCAGAGTTCAGTCCTCACTCTCAAGCTTGAGCTCCTAGCGTCATCACCACACCGACTCTCCCTGGTGGCTTCCCTGGAATGGGGTCCCCGCTACACATTCCTGTCAGGCCTCTAGAGCACTCCACATACCTGCTTACTGTGTGTCTTTACGTTTAGGCAATGCACTGACCCCCACTCGTGTTGCCTTCTTGGCAAAGTGAATAGTAGCGACACCCACTTCACGGGGATGTTGGGCTGAGGACTGAGTTAACGCCTGCAGGGGACCCGGCATGAAAACAACGGCTGTGATGCTTACTCCCCGTTGGGCCACACGTTCCTTGTGTCTGGGCAGCAGCCACACACCTGCCTGTGCCTGGCACGCAGCAGGTGCTCAGAAGATGCTCCCGCCCTTCGGAGGGAGGAAAGGGTGACTTTCACCTAGAGAGGCCGGAGAGAGGGCACCAGGGAAAGTTCCGTGGAAGATGTGGCCCCTGGCCTTGGACACGAGGGCTGAAGGATTTGGGCGGGGATGGGAGATGCTCTATGATACCCTGCTGGTGCCACTTCCTGTGAGCTCATCTACCTCACGGTACACTTCTAAGAGTCTGGGGAACACGGCCACCCATTCCCTGCCTAGATGACCTTGACTATAAGGACTCTGACTTTCCCTCCATACAGAGCACATCCCACCATCCTCATCAACTGGGTGGTGACTTGCTCAACATCTGTGCCTCCGGCTGGAGTGCCAGCTCCATGAGACAGGGCCCGGTCACTGCTACGTCCCAGGGACTGGCTGGCACTGTGCCAGTACAGTGGATACCCGGCAGACACGCTGAGGGAACTTAGCAGCAGGGGGAACCACGTGTGGCAGAGAGTATGGAATCTGGGCAGTGACAGTGGGTCTCCAGCGCCGTGATGGACCAGACCCTCCCTGAGGATGTGGCACTGGTGGGAAGGCTGTGGGGTCGGGACGACCAACGAGACACAGGCGTGAACCCCACCACCACCACCCCGGTGGGCCTCGAGGCTCAGGAGACCTTGGTGGCATCTCACACAAATAAAAGTGACAAGGGAGGAAACAGTCACTGATGAAAAGGGCGTAGCAGGGAGTGACATGAAGGGGTCTCTCTCCTGGGCTTTCGAGGCCTGTGATACTCTGCTCAGTTTACGCTGGCGGAGAGAATCCTTACTGTAATGTCCACCAGCAGAACGCCTGAAGGCCATTATCACAATTTAACCTTTGCAAGCTGCCCAAGAGCCTCATGCTGATCCCTCCCAGTTGCAAAGTGTGCATCCGAACAATGAGGCCCTCATGTGTTCCAGAAGGTCCCAGTGAGTGCTCTACGCTCTAGGATCTCAGATCGGCGCCACCTCCCTCCGACCCTCACAGAGAAAGAGCCTGGTTTTCAAGCCAGACAGACCTGTGCTCATATCCCAGCGTTGCTTACTGGTGACTCTGAGCAGGCTGTTATCCCTCTTGGACCCCCAGCGACCACACCAGGCTGCGTGAGGATGAGCTGAAACGCCCAAGCGCAGAGGAAGGTTCTTAGTGGTGCCTGATGGTGTCTGCTCTGCGTGCTGCCAGGTTCCTGCCACTCCCTGCTGCTGGGATGTGCTTACCCTGCTCGGCCTTGTCTTCTCCCCCTATCATGGGCCAGGAGGCACGCTGAACCCGGCGTAAAGTAAGAGTGAAGAGGCCCCTAGGGAGGAATCCCATAGGCTGCTTGCAAACACAGCCCCCAGCTCTGGGGCCAGCCTCCTCCACACCTGTCTACTGTGGACTCCTGTTTTGTGGCTGAGTCTTGGGTGCAGGAAAATGGCTGGAGTGAGATTACTTTGAGGCGTTTCCAAGTATGACACTTGGCAAACATAATTAATTGTACAGCTAGCCATTCGTGGTTACTAAAGCCAGTGAAAATGAAAGTCTCCTATTACAGTGCTTGTGATCTTTGTTGTATAAGATATAAAAATGTAAAATGATGTGAAATTATAAAAATAATTACTGAACTAGCAGTGAATAGTTTTATAGTGAGCTGCTCTTGGATGAGTACACTGGGCTATGTCTGGCTTCTAACAGATCAATTCAGTTCTGAATCCTTCTTTTTTAAAATAACTCAGAGCTCATGATTGCCTACTCCACGGTAAAGCAGAACAGGAGGCTGTCTGAGCACACACGTGTGTGGGGCGACAGTCACGGGAGCAAGGGAGCGGGTAACAGACACGGCCCCCACTGCCAGTGTTTGTTCCCAGAGAGTGGAGGTGAAGGGTATGGGACATCCTCTGTGATTTTCTTTCCTCTTCTTCCGTAAGTTTGACAAATTTTTAAATAAAAAATTTTGGGGGACAGGGAGAAATGCACTAGCACCAAAGCAAGGATATTAAATTTTAGCTCCGTACCATCACAAGAGGAAAGATTTTAAGCCTGAGAACTTTTCTCTCTTTCCTAAATGGGGAGATAAGCAGCACTAGAGAGGTGCAAAGCACACAGCAGATCCAAACTGAAACTTTCTTCTTAAAGAGATCCCATGAATTAAAAGGAGAATAGGAAAGAAAATTATTCCCCAGCCCCTGATTGGGTGCCGTGTTGGGCAGAGTCTCTGGTACCACCTAGAACCATACTGCAAAGATTCTGAGATTCCCACACCTGGGAACCCTGGCCTACACCAACCCTTTTAAAGACAAACGGAAACTCAGAGAGCCCCGTGACTTGTCTGAGGTGGCCCAGCTCATTCTCAAAAATGGTTCGAGCAGGAATTTGAAATATCTCTCTGTCACCCCCAAAGAAGGAAGTTTACTGTGATGAAGAAAGAAAATCAATACACCCATCATCAAAATTTCTAGCTGAAAACAGATGCACAGACATAACTTCAGGGAGTGAGAATTAAAACATAAACCTATCTCTCACTCACTTGATGAAATCAACTTTCCCTGAGATTTTTAGCATGGGCTTATAATCCACAAATTACAAACAAAACTCAGTGGGAGGTGACAAGCTCCTTCAATTATTAATAACTTGGTGCAATGTTACTTGTGATGGTGCAAGCCAGCTGCACCGACTTGGTGTCAAACGCTCCCCGCTGCAGGGGTTGTCATTACAGGATGCCAAACGCTTAAAAGTAACCAGCCATCCTGAACATGTTGGAAGGTAAATTTCTAACCACCTCCTCAAAAATCATTCATTAAAACGAACATGTGATACATCTGAAATGCCTGCGATTTTTCAGTTTTAGCTGAATTTACGTGTAATGATAGTCACAATTATCATAAATTATCATAAAATAAAGCCACCTGATTTTACTAGGCCTCTAAAAGTTTAAGGCACATGGCTCAGGCCAGGAGCAGTGGCTCATGCCTGTAACCCCAGCACTTTGGGAGGCTGAAGTAGGAGCATTGCTTGAGCTCTGGAGTTCAAGACCAGCCTGGGCAAGAATGAGACCCTATCTCTACCAAAAATAAATAAATAAATAAATAAATAAATAACAATAATAATTAGCTGGATACAGTGGAATGTGCCTATAGTCCCAGCTACTTGGGAGGCTGAGGCAGGAGGATCACTTGAGCCCAGGAGTTGAAGGCGGCAGTGAGCTACGATGATGCCATTGCACTCTAGCTCAGGCAACAGACCGAAACCCTGTCTCCAGAAAAAAAGACATGGCTCAACAAAACCACACGCTATTAATCTCAAATGAAAACCTGGTATTCATTTTCTCATCAAATAATGGGAAATAGCAAATAGGAAAAGTGAGGAAATCACATTAGTTCAAGCTGAGAACGAGCAACGCTTGCAACAAACAAGTTAAGGTATAAGCTATGACGTGGCCATTTTGCTGGTTTTTTTCCTACCAATTAATTACTTGTTCCATTACAGTATAATGAGCATGTGTCACCTCCACCTCTTACCTGGTGCACTAGGGTTCTCTCTGGAATGAATGGCTTTAAACCTAGAGGCTATCATTTAGGGTAGTCATCCTTCCAAAGGATTTACTTGAGGACTCTGATCTTTTGCCAAATGTAAAAAGCAGATGGAATTAATGGCATTGTAGAAGCAGGGAACTGGAGCGAGTTCAATGCTTCTGTCCAAAATCATGCACAAGTAGAAAGATATACAGAAGAAAAGAGATGACCGGAGACTTCCACTTCCAGCCAGGTGGCGGGAGACACATTTGGAAGGTACTCTTCTGACTGTAATACCAAAGATTCTAGATAAAGTGCAACAACATATTTTAAAGGCATTGCTACGTTCACTAGAAAATAAGAGGAATCTCAGAGACCCACAGTAGACACACACACAAATGAAACATTTTAAAATAATCTGAAATGTGAGCAGCAGGCAACCAAGAAAGCCAGGGTTTCTCCAGAGCATATGTCTACCCTAGCACTAGAACAAGAGCCCAAAGGGGTGCAGGGGAAGGGGGAGAGGAGTACCAGGAAGACTGATTTTGTCAGCTCCATGGTTACTGGTGACCCTCAGAGGGAGTTAAAGTGGCTTCAGGGATCTTGGTCCCCCAGGCTCCCAGTTAGTGAATTAGAAGTTGGATCTGATGCTACCATACAAAATGTGGCAGAGAGAGACAAAGAGATGGAAAATATGGAAGAAAGCTTGGACAAGATGAAACATAGTAAGAAGAACTAATATAAATCTAACTGGATTCCCAGTGAAAAGAAAAAATGTGGATGATCTAACACTTTAATAGAAAATGGCCGAGAATTGTCTACTTTTGATGAAAGATAACATTCTTCAGAGTTAAAAGCCAGCAAATCCCATGCAGGATAACTAAAATGAAATCCATACACCTAGACACATCATAGTCAAACTTTAGAGTATTTTAAAAAAAGACACAAAGATGATATGAGAGTAACAGAAAACATTACCTAAAGGAGAGTATTAATTAAGATAAAACAAGTAAAACAGATCAAAGCAGAACAATAATCTCAAAGTGAGAGAGGAAAACTAACTGTCAGCCTAGAATTTTATATCCAGTAACACTATCATCTAAGAATGAGGGCAAAATACATATATTCTCAGACAAAAATTCAGGGCTTTAACTACAAACAGACCCTCACTATAGGGACTTCTTAAAAATGTATTTCAGAGAAGAGGAAAATGATCCAAAAAGGAAGGTCTGAGGTGTAAAAAGAAATAATCAGCAATGAAAATGTAAGTAAGTATTGGTTATATAACACAATAATAATAATAATGACTAAGTGGCTAAAACAAAAACAAAAATCCCAAAACTGAAATAGAACCAAAGTACTGAACAAATGTAGCACATCACTTGGGAGGTGGAGAGAAGTCAAAACATTTCCAGAGCACTGTACTGATCAGGAGGTTAAAGATATTGATTAACTTTAAACGTTTTTAAATATTCATGTTAAAAGTTCTAGGATCAAGATTAAAAGAAGAGAAACAGAATGATGACTTCTAAACCTCTATTAGAAGGGGAAAAAAGCAAAATAAGGAGTGGAAGGATCAATTTAAAATAATGTTAGAAAGTAAAAAGAATTTGGAAAAAGACAAACAAAAAGGCAAAATAAGATGATAGAAACAAATCCAAACATGTTAATAAAAATGGGCTAAAACTCTTCAGCTAAAAGGTATGGATCATTAGCCCAGATTTTTAAAAAAGCCATATGCTATTTATTGGAGACAAACATAAATAAGCTAAAGGACAAAGAAAGGTTAAAAGGATGGAAAAACTTGTATTATGCTGGTACAGTGATATTAAAATGAGATAAGATACATTTTAAGGCAAAAATCATTACTACAGATAAAGTCATTAAACATTCATAAAGATTCAATTTGCTAGGAAGATAAAACAATTCTAAACTTACATACTTCCAATAAAATAGCTTCAGAATACATACACCTAAAATTGAAAGAGCTACAAGAATAGTCAAATCTACATTGTAATAGGAGATTTGAAGACATTACTCTCAGTATTTAACTGATCAAGCTCTTTCTCTCATATACACACAACACATGGACACACACACAATAGTTTAATATGGAGACAATTTGACGTAATGAATATATATATGTGTGTGTATGTATGTATATATATGTATAGATATAAAGAGGCTAAAAATCATCAGCTAAAAGGTACGATCATAAAACATACACTAGTAATGAAAAAGTCATATTCTTTTGAAGCACACAGGAAATACTTTTTTATAAAACTGATTTATACTAGACCATATACCAAATTTCAACAAATTTCAACAAATTTCAAAGAAGCAGTATTGTACAGATAAATTCTCTGACCACAATGCACTGAAGTTAATAGTCAATGTTGAAGAGATAACTAAAAACAAAAATAAAAAACCACCTCTTCTTCAGTTTAAAATTTATTTATATATATATATATATATATATATATTTTTTTTTTTTCCTTTCTCCCAAAATGCATTCTCAGGCTACAGTTTGGAAATTTTAAAACACACTTTTTAAAAAATACCCATGGGTCAAAAAAGAAATCAAAATGAAAATTAGAAAATACTTGGAACTTAACAATAATGAAAATAAAAGATATCAAAACTTGTGGGATGCCATAAGTAGTAGTTTGAAGGAAATTATAATCTTAAATTTTTATTAACACAAGAATAAAAGTTTTAAAAGTATCCCAATCTAGACAAAGAAAAACAGAATGAATCCACAGAAAGAAAGGAAATTATAAACAGCAGAAATCAATGGAATAGAGAAAAAATGCAAAGTCAACTAATAAAAAAAGTTGATTCTTTGAAAAATAAAAAATCTATGGCAAGATTAAGCAAAAAAGAGACAGTATAAATGAAATAAGGAATAAAAAAGGGATAAAAAATGTACAATTTATACATAAAATATTAGCTTACCAACTCTAGTAATATGTAAAAAATATAATGTGTCATGAGCAAGCATATTCAGAAATGCAAGTTTTGCTCAAAATGGCAAATTTATAATGTAATTCACCACAGTAAAAAAAAGAAACATTTTATAGTTATCTTAAATGATATAAACATTTTTTATGAAACTCAACAACCATCCATGATAAACTATCACAGCAAATTAGGAATAGAAGCAGTTTTTTGTTATAATACCATATAGTTCCCAAAAAATCTTTAACAAACATCCAGTCAATTGTGAATCCATAACATGGCTCCCTTTAAAATAAGAGACAATACAAAGATGTCTATTATCACTACTTCTATACAGAGGCCCTGGACTGTGCAATAGGATAGGAAAAAGAAAAGATATGAGAATTAGGAAGAAAAAAAAAACCACCAGTGTTTACAGAAGATACGACTTTGCCCAGAAGAGAATCTATAAATTGTTAGAATTATTAAGGCAGTTTATTTAATAAGGTTGCTGGAAAAAATCAACAATGAGAAAGCAACTGCATTTCTATATATCAGCAGCAAACAGAAAAGACATCATATTTTTAAGTAAAATTTACTGTAAGTCCAAAGAGCCAAGAATAGTAAAGGCACTTAAAAATAACCAGGTGAGAGAACATGCGCTACCAGACTCAGGACTTACTGTAAAGACATATAGTAATTCAGACAGTGTGCTATCACCACAGGACAAGACAATCATGAAATAGGACCAAGCGCCCCCAAACAGATTCACTAACAGAAAGAAACCTGAAATATATGAGAAGTGGCACTTCATGTCAGTGGGGAAAGGAAGGACTATTTAATAAATGATGCTGGGATAACTCAGTATCATTTGAAAAAATACTTAAATGTATCTCTACCTTACACCGTAACTCCAGATAGATTCCAGACTTAAATAATAAGTCTGTAAGTATTATTAATTATAAAGGTGAAAGAAAAAACTTTAAATCTTTTAGGCTATATGACCACAGAGATGTTTTCAGACACCAGATTTCATAAAGAAAATGATTGATGAATGTGATTAATCAGCAAGAAAATTAAGAGCTTCTGTTCATCAAAAGATACTTTTAAAGAGAGTGAAAAGACCATCCACAAACTTAGAAAATTGGCAACATACATAGTCAAAAAATATTAATAATCAGAATATATCAAGAACTTCTACAAAGAAAAAGAGAACCTGAAAGAAGAACAGGAAAAGTGTTGAACAGACAATCCATAAAATAGTACAAACAGCTAATTAAATATATGAAAAACTGTACAACATCTTTAGTAGCAAGAGAAATGCAAATTCAAGCACAATGACATACCATTACATACTCACTAGATTGGTGGAAATTACAAAGTATGACGATTCTAGTTGGATACGAAAACACAGAGGAACAGGAACTATCAAACTCTTCTGGTGGGAGTGCAAATGGATACAAGCACTTTACAAAACAACTTGGCATTACCTTGTTGAGCTTGCACACACCCTGCAAACCAACAATTTCACTCTTGAACGTCTTAAATAAATCTGGAGACGTGTGCAAGAATTTCCACTGCACCATTGTTTATAATATTAAAGAATTATAAATAATCCAAAAGTATCTTTTTTTAAAAATATGGTGATATAGGCACAAGATGGAATATTGCACAGCAGTGAAAATGATTCTATTATAGCTACATGAGCAAGACAAACTGAATGAACAACAACAACAACAAAAAGCAAGTCAGAAAAGACATATAGTATCAGTCCATTTTTTAAAAGACACTCAAAATCATGCAAAACTAAATGATATATTATTTACAGATACTGAAAATACTTTTTGAAAGCATGGGAACAGTGAATATAAAATTTGGGATTGTGATTTCCACTCAGGGAAGACAAAGGTATCAGTAATATTTTCCTTTTAATGTTGGGTAGATTCTTAAGTGTCCAATAGTTACATGCTTAGTAAGTCATATGTTTCATACGTTCTTGTATATGAATCAAATATTGCATAAAAATGTGTTTTCAAAAGAGTAGCCCCCAAAACCCGAGAAGACGGTTAACACTACAAAGAATGACGGGAAATACTAAGGAGCGTGCAGAGAATCATTTAATAAAATTGCGTATAAAATTACTTCTTACCTAGGAGAAGGGTGTTATTTGGGTCAATTTAATCTGTCACTTTAAAATTCTTCCCCACATTTCTCACAAGATTCAGTCTAATTCTACCTGGGCCTCAGCTGTAAAATCAAGATGAGGTTTAAGATCCCTTCCACCAATCCCAGGATTCCACAGTCCAGTGGGTACACGGCAGCAAAGGTGAAGGAGGTCTGGGGGCCAGGTGGCCAGCCCTTCCTGGAAGCATCCAGGTTCTACAACTCCTTGAGTTCTGCCTCAGTGGGAATCTCGGGCGAGGTGGGGTGGGGCACAATTCTCTCCCATGAGCTGCAGATTGTTCCCCTAAAACACTGAGATTAAACTTAATTTCCTCTCTGTATAAGATCACCTAACACAAATAGGAATGATCCTAAACTCTCCTCCAAGAACTGTTTTGCATTTGACACAGTCCAGAATCATTAGGAGTTCAGAGGAATTTTAGATACCATAGGAAAAAGAGCCACCAGGACTTTACAAGGCATTAACCAAAGCCATTGATTTGAAGTACGAAGAGCAACTCTAGAACGCTGATCAAATTTCAGTTTGCTGGCCACTATTTGGATTCTAGGACCAGAAGAGTCGAAAGCAAGGACTATGCTTGCTGAGACAGGGGCCCTGCAGAGGATTCAGCACATGCTCCGTCTGACTGGGGTTCTTTTTTTCCTTTTCCCTTATCCCTAGCTCTTTAGTATTTTCTCCTCTCCTCCCACTACAAAGCAAAAGCTAATACTCAGTTTTGTAATTGCCCTCAAAGACTGTGATTTCAGAAGACAAAGGCCAATAGGTGCTTGGTCTTTAAAGACAAAAGAAAATACAACATAAGAAAAGATCAGTGGCAAATCTTCCCTGAAGTCAAATAATCAGAGTACAACCCTATCTTAATACTGAAGGTTGCTGGTTTCCTAAACTCCTGCTGTAAACACCTTCTCAAGGAGGAAGACAAACAAGACAGTTGACCAGGAGCAGAATTTAGGCAGAGAGATGGGTTTTCATGATGATTCTATTTTCACATGACCTTAAGAAGTAATGTCTTTGATTACAACAACACCATCAATGCCTGACTTGCTTCCTGTTCCATGGGCATTGCTGTTTTCACTTGAGGTCCTTGGACATCCAAATAAAGTTAAGCAGCTTTAGATGATGATTAAATGGAACTTTCTTATAATTTTGTAACATGCTATGGTCTAGACTTAGTAGTCCAGACTATGGCCACACCCCTCAGAACTGATGGGTACATTGTGCTGCAGGTGGGCATAAGAAGTTCGGTCTAAACCTTCTCCTGAGGTTTGGGGCTTAGCTTCAGGTGCTCAGGAAGGGCATGTGTCCACAGAGGGCAGGCTGGGTGAATCCACATCATTTGTTTATCAAACGCCTGCATAATGCTATGTGCAAGGCACATACCTGTGTGTTATAATAACCCATGAGGCAGATACAGGTTTCCTCATGA
Organism: Mirza zaza; assembly: GCA_008750895.1. Classification (NCBI taxonomy): domain Eukaryota; kingdom Metazoa; phylum Chordata; class Mammalia; order Primates; family Cheirogaleidae; genus Mirza; species Mirza zaza. The sequence continues at coordinate 44,746 of VSMD01048870.1, forward strand.
GAAGCCCATGTGCGCTTGCCCAAGGTCACATAGCTACAGGATATGGACCCAGGAAACTTGGTTCCTGAGTTCATGCACATGGCTTTTGGGCTCTGTTGCCATAGGAAGGGCCTGCCTCCCATGAGCTCTCTCCCAATCCTCTCTGGCAAGCCCTGGACATTTCATTCTTCTCTGCCATCTGAGTCAGCACATGGGGGTCAAAAAGAGCCCTAATAGTTAAAAGCAGGAGGTGCAGACCCAGGAGAGCTGCAATGGCCTGACCCCTTCCCACCGCAAACATAAGAAACTTGGGGCTCCTGTTTCCCAGGAAGGCCAGCAACAGTTTTCGCAGGGCTATAATCATTTGTTCCATTCAATGTAATCTCTGCAAGGGATTTTACTGGGAAAGCAGCTGTGTGCTTTAAGACGTGTGGGTAGTTATTTTGAGGATGATGTGTCTTGAGGATTTGACGCCCAGACAAATTTAAAAATAAGCAGGTTTCCAACATCTAAGGATGGGCCAATCTCTGAGGTTATTGAGTAAAAAGTCAACACCGTAAAGTCAATTACACTATTGACAGATACTCTTACAAGGAGATTTCACATCATAATTATATGCAAAGGAACCCAGCAAATAGAAGCTGTGTAATGATCAGCTAATAAAAGTAACACTTCATCTATGTCAATAACAGTTTCAGAGTTAAGACAAACAAACATGGCCTTTGCCACTCAGTGGAGGGAAAAAAAAAATCCCCGAAAGATAAATATTTTCACTTAAGGAGAAGTCACTTAGACTCACACAGAAAACCTGTCACACAAAGGAGAGTAGGAAATTGGTCTTTAGTGGGTGCTAATGACTCTCCCCACCCTCCCTGGGCCTCTGCTGAACAGAGGGGGGAGGCAAGCGCTGTAAACACGGGAACACCCACAGGATCCCTGGGCACGCCACGTGTTCTGGCTGACAGTATTCAGGGTTGTTCTGTTCTCCACCGGACTGTTTTCCTTTTAACCTCGTCTGAGTTTAGGTTCAACTGACATGTGGCCAAATGAAAAAATCATTAAATTACAATGAATGTGAAAGAGCAAAACAAAATTTTTCCCCCCCGAACATTTCTTAATGGGTTTTACACTGACACTGATTATGTAAATGCCTACGTAGCTATGTTTGTGTTCGTTCTTTCTGAAAGCATCTCAGTGCCTACTCTTTGCCCTACAAAAAGAAGGCAAAGATATTACCAGCACGCATCCCTAATCTCACAGAGCTCACTACCTATCTCCCCATAATTTCCCTTAAAACCAAGGGAACAGGTACAGAATTGGTATTTGGACAACTGACTGAGATTCACAATGGTTTTCTTTACTGGTGATCTCTATTTATGCAGATGATAACTTGTCTAGTTTCTGCAAACCATGGTTGCACATTTTACCAAAATGACTTTGCTCAAAACTCCTATCATGTCCAGGAAGGTCACTCTTTCATTAGACCGTGCGTGGTTTCGGACAGACATCGGGCAAGCCATGCAATTACAAAGCTATTGGCACTCGGCCTCAAACCCAGCCTCAACACCCTTTCCTACACTGGGGCGGGGGGTGAGGGCTGGGCTGCACAAGCCACATTTTGCTTTACCGCTTGGCTCCATGCTAGTCTCCGCCACCAGGGGATGCCATAGAGAGACTGTGAGGGTGAAGCAGGGACTCCCTCCTGCCTGTTTCCTGTCCCTGTGCCACCCCAGCAATGCCTCTGCACCCCAGTGGCAGCAGCATTCACTCCTGTAGTGGCTGCTGTATCCAGTTTGCAGTTTTTCCAACACTTGCAGAACCCCGTTCCCTTGGAGGCACCAGCACCATCGGGGCCTCCTCCCCAGAGGTCCTGACCCCAGCACCCCACCCTCCACAGAGGTCTGGTGCAATCACTCCAACCTCTTCCCTTTGTCCCCTCTGCCCTCCAGGTGGTAGCTGCTTCCTGCAGTTGTTCCCTCCATGATATCCCGAGTTCTCTCTTCGCCCTTTCAGTTACCTGCTTAATAACTTTCTACCTGCTTAACAGTGCTTTACGTCAAAGTCTCTCTGTTCAAATACCTGGTATGGTTTCTGTCTCCTAACTGGACCCAACTGGTGCATAAGTCTGGCCAGGAAACTGTTCTGTGGCCTTTCACTTTGGAGGGAGAACAACAGAGGGGCTCACTGGGTTGGGTGAGTGGCGACTCTTTAAACAGAAATACAGCTTCATGGTTTTTGTTATAGTGCTTTGTTATCTTCTAACCAGATCATAACCAGAAAAAATCATCAATATTGAAAATAAGGTCTCTAGAAGGTACTAATCAGAGTGGTATGATGTGCCACAATATATGCCACAAGAGTAATAATTATGCAATTAGAAGGCAGCCCCTGCTGGATGTCAACCCGTCTTCTGCTCGTTCTTCTGTGCCCTTCCCCAGGGAATGGCGGGACCCCCAGTGAAAGCGACTCTTGAAGGCACTGAAAGAATGGTGACGATGATAAACTGGAGGTCTGCATTTAGAATCTGATAATGAAAACACACTGTCGGTCCAAGTGCAAGCAGTCTACAGTCTCAAAGTCTTCTCGACCAGAAAGGTAAACTAGGAGGTGAGACAGGGAAGAGCCTAAGAAAGAATGGAAATCAGAATCTGTCTCTTTCACAATGCGAGGCAAGGGCCCTGGGGTTTTGGCTTCATGGAAGAGGTGCATTACTTAGGAACTCAAGAATTAATTTTAGTCAAAGAGCCACACAAGAAGCAGTTGAGATCTGAAAGCCACTGGGAATTCCATCAACCAAGAAGACATCAGCATCAGACTTGACTGATGGGTGTCAGAGTCTGTGAAGAAAATTCCAGAGTCAATGGTGGGACACTCTTAATTAAATGCTCATCACCATTGCTCTCAACAGCATAAAGACCACATCATGTGAAAACAAACTCATATGACGAGTTAAAAGGTGATTCACAAAGAAGAGATTCTGAATGTGACCTAATTTATTTCGTTTATATTTTGTCTTCTGTCCACGCACAAGACTAATTAAAAAAAAAAAAAAAAAAAAGAATTACTGATCTAAGGGTAATAACCAGGACAGACAGTGGAGAAGTGTAAGAAAAAGACCCCAAGTATTTTTGGAAAGTATCCCCTTGTCAGGTTAGTAGAAATGATATACCTGTTCCATATACCTATACCTGTTCCAATTCCTAACCTCCCTCCATTTCACATCTTACACACCGAGTCTGCCCTGAAGACTCAGTGACTTCCGTCCTGGCAAAAGTAGGTTGGTTTGCTGGAAGAGTCAAAAGACACAAGCTCGTGGAGAAGCCCCTCATGGCTGTTCACGCAAGGAAGTCTGATTCTGCATCTCCCTCAGGCCCAGCTAAACAGCCTTGCGGGGATGGCTTCCTTCGGGACATGAAACACTGTGACAGCAAAATGGCCTTCAGGAGCAGACTTGATCCAGACACGCAGAAGACAGGAAAGGGGTATTGTCGGGAAGGGAGGCAGCTCAGCGAGACAGGTCTTTTCTAAATGAGCAGCCCCGGCCTGGCACGGCACGATGGCTGATGAAGCATCAGTCCCCATCCTCAGCAAGCAGACCACTGAGGACAGACAGGGACATGCAGGGAAACTGCTGGCATCCAGGGCCACACATCAAAGAGCCACAAGCGAAGCCTGGGGCTGATGAGTTCACAGCAGAGAGAAATGCGTCTGACGCTGGCTCAGAGGCCATGTTCAGAAAAGTGCTGGGAAGGAGTCATCTTTGTGATGGGTCTTGAAGGACCTGCCGCCTTGCACCTGAAGGCAGAGAGAAACCTACGCACAGGAAGCTGTATGAATATACATTTGTGTGCACGTATGAACTGGGGAGCAAACCTGGCTCGAGGAAAAAGGAAGATTGGGGAAGTGTCAGGGTGATGCAGTGGGAGTTGCAGCAGGCACTTTTGCAGATGGCTGGAGAGGCACGTTACAGGAAGCTGGCCTGGCGGTGGCCGGCGGATGGGGGCAAGCGAGAGTGGAGAAGCAGCCAGCAAATGGGAGGCGGCTCCAGTGAAAGCACACGAGAGGGCCCAAACTAGCAGAGGACCTGGGGCTGGGGCTGGCAGTGGAGATGAGCATGGCGGAAACAAAGGTCCCAAGGACAAGTTCATGTGGTTTGGCAACCGGCCCGATTCTGGGAAGCAGGGGAATGATGCCACCTGCTATTTTTAGACCACTTACCAAAGCACGCTCTGCACGTGATTTTGCACTTGATTTCACTGCAACCCCTCCTAGGAGGCACGGGAGTTTCACGGATGAGAGAGCTGAGCTCCAGATGGGTCAGGCACCAGCCCAGAGCCACAGGATGGGGACATGACAGGGCTGGGTCTAGAGCTAGACCCGTTAGCTTAGCATCTAATTAACAACAGGTCTGCCATTTCCTTCTACCCGTGTTACCCTGCTTTCTTAGAAAAAAACTTACTTTAACTTGTCCCCATCCCCTCATCTGTAAAGAGACCAGGATAACTTGGTGGCCCTAGAAGCAGCCGGCATTTGGACTGGGGGTTCTGGGGTTACTTTAGCATTTTTGGACACCAGACCACTAACGAGCTTGAGGTTGGTCCCCTCCGTCCCTGGAAGGGGCCCCTGGACAGACGCTGCCGTCGCGTGGCTCCCTTACCTCATGGCGGCCGTCATCCCGATGGGCGTGATGGGCAGTGGCCGCACGCCAGGAAACAGGCCTCGGCTCAGAACCCGAGCTCCGTTCTGGATCACTCCTGGAGGAACTGGAAAAGCAAAAAGGAAAAAGGCACCACACATGAATTCAACTGCACACATCTCTGCTCAAAGTCTGAAATTTTGGATAGGAGAGAGAGAGAGACAGAGACAGAGAAAGAGAGGGAGAGAGGGAGAGAGGGAGGGAGGGGGGGAGGGAAAGAAAAACATGTTCTCTCTCTCTCTCTCTCTCTCTCTCACACACACACACATACACACACACACAGGAAGAGAGTGACAGAAAAAGTTGCCAAGAGAACAAGTCAGACAGCCAGAAGGATAATTTACTCAGCAAAGTCAGACCAATAGCGTACGACCAAATTATTAACGCCTAGGTTAAAAAAAGAAAAAGTAAGCTTTAAAAAGTGGGCTTCAAATATTATCTTCTTGCATTTATTAAATATACCCTTTTACGTTCAGTCAGACCCTAAAGACACCTCAAAAACTGTGACTCCATAGGACAGACAGCAGGTGACCAAACAGAAGCACTGCCCCATGCTTCTCTGGCCATGGTGAGAGGCTGAGAACACCTTTCTACCTGTCCTTAATCCAACAAGGGAAAATACAAGTCAAAACTAAGAGAAAGTCTATTTTACAAACGACTTGGCACCTCAGCACTCACAACGTAGTTCCCCCACACAATGGGCTTTGTCACCTGGGGAAACGCCCCCTCTTCAGGGTCACTGGGAGGGAAGGGTTGTGCTCAGACTCTCGCAGATCCCTCCTTCCCTAAAGTTCCCTCAAGCAAATCTCCCGAGAGGTCTCTCTTCATCCCACCTTCTCCCGAGCACACTCATCCCTGGAGCAGCCCTACGCCAACCTTCTTGCCAGGACCATTAGATGCTTTCCATTTTCTGTGCAAACTCTAAGTAGCTGGCCACCAACCTGACTTTGCCTAAGGATTTACATAACAGGAGAACCACAGGGAAATCCTGATATTCGACCTTTTTTGATCTCCTGAACAGCAATTTTGTCTGGTTCAAACTAATATTCTGTCTCTTGTTGCATCTACCAATCTGTGTGTCTATGGGGCCAGGTGAGCAGCACAAAGTGAGACCACTGGCACGTTTTAATCTTAGTTCTTCTTGTGTGACTTTGTGCAAGTCCGAATCTCTGCTGCACTCTCTGAAGAGTGCTCTTCCAAGACCCCTTACGCCGCCTCGGTTCTAACACTCCTGAGCCCTGGCTGTGCCCGTGTAGCTCCTGGCACAGTCTCATACAAAGGCCAGGTGGACAAATAGTGCTCTTTCAAACTAAGGCCATTGGAAAAGTTCTAGAAAATTATTCATTCAAAAATGAAAACCACTCTGGATATTAAGTTTCTAATTCTAAAGCCAATAGTAATTGTATAGAATAAATACTTCTTACAAAACATATTGCCTACACATACCTTTTTTTTTTGTTTTTGAGACAGTGTCTTACTGTTGCCCGGGCCAGAGTGCCGTGGCATCAGCCTAGCTCACAGCAACTTCAAACTCCTGGGCTCAAGTAATCCTTCTGCCTCAGCCTCCCGAGTAGCTGGGACCACAGGCATGCGCCACCATGCCCAGCTAATTTTCTATATATATATATATATATATATATATATATTTTTTTTTTTTTTTTTTGGTAGAGATAGGGTCTCGCTCTTGCTCAGGCTGGTCTCGAACTCCTGAGCTCAAACGATCCGCCCGCCTTGACCTCCTCAGCTAATTTATATTATCTAATTTCAAGACTTCCTATAAAGTTACAGGAACCAAGACAGTGGGGTATTGGCGTAAGTATAGACATAGAATGATGGAACAAAACAGAATCTAGAAACAGACCTGCATATTTGTGGTCAACTGATTTTTGACAAAGGTACCAAGATAATGCAATGGAGGAAAGAAGAGTATTAGAACAACTGGAGATCCATTTGGAAAAAAGTGAACCTTGACCCTTACCTCACACCATATATGAAAATGAATTAGAAATGGATCATAGACCTAAAGGTAAGAACTAAGATTTATAAAAGCTCTAGAAGAAAATATAGGAGATAAATATCAAATATCAATAATTCTCAAAAACAGACATATGCAAAAGACCAGCAGAACTCTGGAGTTTATAAATAGGTATTTCAGTCTATTATATGTATGTATGTTGTCTAAGAAGATGGACTTTTTGTTTGTTTTGGGGATCGTGGGAGAGAGGATTTTAATAACTTTGCTATATGGTATTCTCTTAGAAATGGTCAGACAGTCACAGGTTCAGTTTAATTCTGATCTAATATATCTGCCACAGGGATCTCATGGAGAGAAGCAAATAAATCTGATGTAAATAACAACGCTGATAAATAACTTCAATATTTAAAATCTGTACCACAGCTATAATGCTTGTAGTAAAAATTATTATAGTCTCATATACAGATTATATTAATTAATTAAAACTTTTAATCCTTGCCTATGGATTAGGTAAGGGGGATATAAGACAACTACAGTTAAGTGGAAGAGCTAGAGCATGAAGGAGGCCACAAAAATAGACTACAATAAATGCTAGGAAGGGGCTACAGGCAGAAGGGATGGGGACACCTGACCCAAACTAAGGGCTGTCTGGGAAGGCTTCCGGTAGGAAGAGCCATCTAAGGTGGAATTCAGAGGCAGGGGCACAACACATACAAAGACCTGGAAGGAAAAAAAAAGAAAAACAAAAGCACAGTGTGCACAAGGAACTAAAGTTATTTTGCTACAGCATATAATCCTAGATGGAATGAAATTGGAAAAACCATTAGGGGGTTTTAAGCAGGGAATTGCCCTGTCCTGCAGCAGCTGAGAGCCAAAGCCTGGTGTCAGACCAGCCTGGGTCTGTGTCCTATCTCTGTCAATCATTGATAATATCCCCCTGAGCAAAAATGGGGAAAAAATGAAATTTACCTTGCAGGGTATTTGGAGGCTTAAGTGCATTAGTAAAGGCACTAGTATTTAGAAAATGCATGTGAGTTATCAATATCATTGTCATCAACACAATCAACATCCAAAGAGTGACCCTGAGGCGGCCTGTGCTTTCTCTACTTCAGGTGAGCTGAAAACCTGCAAGAGCAGCATGAAACGAAACCCAGACCAGGATGGAGAACTCAGACATCTTCCTGGTGACAGAGTTGCTCTTGTGGCGTTTCTATTCCCTTGTGTGTATCATATCAGAGCCATCCCCGTGGCAAAAACACCCTAAACACCTAAAATTGGACAAAGACTTGGGAGCCCTGGTGCAGGAGGAGAACAAATGGAAGTGAGAGAGCACGTGTTCTTCCTAACTCTGGTGCAGCCATGGAGCCATTTGCCCACCGAGGAAGGACAGCAGCCCCGAGGACAGCGTCCCACGGCAGAGTCCTCTGCCCAAACGCCCAGGACCCTGAAGCGCCAGGGGCACAGCCAGCAGAAAGGGAAACCAGGAAAGGAAGCCAGTTCTCCCCAAGCACCCCCCAGAGACCACATTCTCTAGATGCTCCTTGTCTCATGGGACCTCGGGGAGGAAGTATAGTGTGGTGGATCAGAGCGTGAGCTCTCAGCAACACAGTCTCAGCTCAGCACTGCTGCATCCCTGGCTCTGTGGCTTTGGCCTCGTGTCTTCACGTTTCTGCACCTGTTTGCTCTGGGTAAGGCGGGCATACACAGCCCCATAGGATTGTTGCGAGGATTACATAAGATAAGCTGTGTATACTGCTTGGCTCAGTGTCTGGCCCATGACATAGGCTCGTCACCGTCCTCGCCACGCTTCTTCCAGCATCCCGTATCACCTCCCCAGCACCCCCCTGTCAATTATCTACAAGGCACTGGGCTTCGTGGGGTGAGGACATGGGGAAATTCCTGCAGCCTATTATGCTCGCGTAGTTATCCCTATCTCTGCATTTACCCGTGAAAGCATCTCCCTGATTAATGAACCGTACTCACTTCAAAGAGAATCTCACGGACACAGCTATCCTGCAGCATTAACAGCCTTTCCCTGAGCTATTTCCTGAACCTCTCAAGACTTCTGGCACGGAAGCTCGGCTCTTCCTCCGAATCCTGCAGCCTGTTCTCAAATGAGCTGCAACCAAACGCTGCCTCTGCCAACCCTGGCATTTCTCAGTCCTCATCACTGGCAGTGCTCTCTCCGTGTGGAGATGGCGGATGTGTTCCTATTATCTGCTCAGCGGCTGCCAGAAGCCAGCTGTGACACTTCACTGTAGCCCCATCTTTTTTCTCCTTTCTGTCCCCATCCCCAAGTGTCATGAACGTGGCTTCTGAAGAACGAGTCATGGCCAGTCTAAAACGGCTCCGTCAGAGAAAGGCATCCTGAGGTCCACGGTTCACGACTTTTGAGATGACGGGACCCGGCAGGACGCTAGCGCATTCTTCAGCCCTTTCGCTATGGGCAAGTCGACTTGTCCCCTTCTTTCTGCTCTCTGTTTCCCTCCAAGCATGCCCAGACACTTAAAGGCCACCACGCTTACAGCCAGTCCACCCCACCCGATGTACTGAAATGCGCCTGGGCCCCAGCTAGTAACAGCCGTAAGAAACCGCACGTTTGAAATCAGCTTCTTGCTCAGATTTGTGGCTCTCACTAGAAAAGGCACAGTTAGACCAGCTGCCTATCAGGAGAGAAGACCCACGTCTGAGGCGCTCAGTTGCTGGGATAAGGTGCCAGGGACATCACTCTCAGAGTTCAAAGCATTTGCGATCAACCACGTTCTCTCAAGGTAGAAGGTGACTCTAAACTTTCGGATTTCAGTTAGCAAGAAAGCAACCCTCACACGAGAGCCAAATCAAGCCGCACCCCTTGCTGTAGATGCTGTGATCTAAGTGTGATAACGTGATCCTGAGAACCATTAGAAAAAAAAAAAGTCTCAGGTTTACGACAAATTCTCCTCCATGCTGCGCCGTCCCTCAGCCCTCCTCATGCTCAGCTTCCTTGATTTTTCACAACTTCTAAAATTAACCTCCGAGCCCCTACCTGCTGCGGTTGGAGGGCAGCCCTGGCTCACCCTCTCCCAGGCCATACGCTGAGCAGCAGGCGATTCCGATCTTCTTTCCCTTTCCCAAAGGCGGCCTGTCCACCTGCCCACTTGGAAGCCTGCTGCCGAGGGGCGGCCTGGGAAGACACGGCCTACTTCCTGGTGGCCTTTCTTCTCCTGTGCCTGGCGTGTCTGACATACACTCTGCTCCAGGCAGGGGAGAAACGCCTCCTCCCGCCTGACCTCCCCTCGGTCCATTCTGTTGTTCTGTTTATTATCCAGAGTTCGTCTCTGGGAACCTTCTGACCCGGGATTATATAAGCCTTTGAAGATGAGTAATGGTGATCTGGCTTCTCCTGACTTCCTAACAATTCCTCCGCTGGGGTCAAAGATGACTCACGGGGCTTGTCAAAGGGGAACTACAAAGCAGGTACTTAAGGAGATAGGAGAAGCTGGAATTAGTCCATGCAGCCACTTTCTGGGGGAGGAGAGGAGAGGTGGAAGGGTTTGACTAGAAGCAAACTCCCAAGTTCAGGAGGTAATGAGGCAGCTGATTCCCTGCACAGACTGTTCTGGAAGTAGCATCCTAGAGAGTGCGTGAGACACGATGGTTCTCCTTGCAGAATCCTTCCCGAGCTGGCAAAGTCTGAAGAGGCTAATGTCACATGCACTGTGGGTGCTGCCCCGGGTGTAAAATGTTGCAGCCTGAAGTATTTATTAGGTGCACACTGCTGCCTGCTGGGAAGGGAAGCAGTGGACTGAAGTGAGACGTGGAGGGACCCGTGGAGACTCCAGCCCAAGGAAGACGGGGCGCGCTGGGCTCCCCCGGGGCAACGAGGACCCTCGAGACGCAGAGAGGGTTGCGCCGACTGGGGTTCTCCCCAGCTTCTGAGCGGTGTCCTCTGTGTGGCCTGCTGGGCCTCAGACCCTGGACGGCGGCCAGCCTGCCAGCCCTGAGCTAGCTCCACAGATGCTGAGCAAGGGAAGGAGGAGAGGAAAAGATCTAAGTGGCTGCCATCTGGTGACCTGAAGTGGAGTGTCTACAAAGGGCGGTGACAAAGGGAAAGCCTTTCGAGCCGCTCAGGCCAGCCCGTAACTGCTGAAAGCGAACAGCGGCAGAGACACCAGGTTGGTGGCCCCCGTGCCAGCCGGGGCATTAGGCAGCCCGGGAGGTGACAACAGAGGCTATGAATAGCACTGCACAAGGAAGCTCCATAAACAGAGCCCTGCCACGGCACCAGCCCGAGGGAACCACAGGCAGGCCCTGAGCAGACAGGAAGCCCGTGCTCTCGGAAGACACGCTCCCCACTCGTGGGCAGTGGCAGGACCCCTGAACCAGGAGAAGGCTCGAACAGAAGCACACTGCACATGTGCACGCCAGTACCACTATGCAGACCAGCCACACCTCATCACTGAGCCTGGCTGGCTGTGACCTTTAACCATATTTTGCCCCGGAATCACGTCTCACTCTTCAGGCCTTGGAAGGGCAGGGGAGAGTGGCTTAATCACTCCATTCTCCCTTAAGAAGGCAAAATATGGCCTCAACTCCCAAGGCAAGAAACATTATGTGATGCAAGATGAAAATGAAGGCATGTGTGTGGGGCCGGGAGGGGGCAGAGTGGAGCAAGGAAGAGCTAGCGGAAAGCAGAGGCCCCAGCCGGAGATACATACCTCTGGCTGTGTATTGGGAGGATGGGCCACCTGGATTCCAGGTGCACAGAGCAGACCCTCGATGCATCTTCACACCTTCCTACACATGCTCCAATCCCGAGGGCTTTGTGACCTGCTCATTGACTATGCTTGCACTTGACCTCCAGGGAATTGTTATTAACACAAGGGCTGGAGGTCAAATGGGAAGGTGAATGCAAACCTGGCGTGTCCCTACCCTCTGCCCAGTCTTTACATTTATTTCTCTGCTGCTCCTGTCCCCAAGTGTCCCCTTCTGCAACTTTTGTAGGCACCCTGGTTCTTTCCTTCCAGGGCCTTGGGGGCCCCTCTTGGCCTGGGGCCTTCTAGAAGGCTGTGACTGAATTTCTCGTGCAGCAGTGATAGCCTTCTAAAAGTGATCCTACAGCTTCGAAACATGAACACTGAGTTCTTAAAACTCAAATTTGGCATTTCAATATAAAAAGGGCTATGGATACCTTGGGAAAAGAATTGTTTACAGTTTGAGTGTTATAGTGACGGGGAGGGGAGAAGTTCACGTAGCCATGAGAGCATTAAAAACTAACCTGGCGACTAAGGAGAGTGACCCTTTTTCTTTTCTACCTGCAGTCAAGAATCCAGTAATAATGGACTTTTATGGAAGATGCTAAGGATCTCTCAATGATCGATCAATCTCCTTGCCTTTCCCATAAACTCCATTTTCCTTCTGAACCCCAGTAACCAGTTCATCAGAAGTATTTTTTTTTTTTAAACTAACGATCACCGTGTACAGTGGCTGGGTGCAAAGGAAGGTGCTCCAATCTTACGCGGCTCTGATGAAATCAGTCTCTTTCTTCCGTGATGAGTTATGCAACTTAATTTTAGAAACCCTTGTAACTTGATTACAATCTGGTCTGTACTTTTCCTGCCACACCTCTAGGAATGGAGATGTTCAAAAAATATGTATATATTTCTCTGAAACTTAAAACATCATTTAAAAACCACGTTCCAGGTTAAGTGCTAGTTGCAACACTGCACCAGTTACCCATTTGCTTAGCAGTGGAGTCTGCCTGTCACAGGGGTGGGCAGCCTAACATTTTCGAGTGCTGGCAATCTCAGTTTAGCCAAGAGAGAGAATGAAGATTCTCTACGGTTAAGAGCAGGTAATGGCAGCTCCAGGCAGAGAAATAAATCTTCCTGAGAATGTTTGGCTGCATCTCTTGGGTCTTTTAAAAAAGGAACAAATAAGAAAGGATGTAGTCAAATTTCCCAAAGCTGTCAGAAGACTGGGACACGCAGGGGTCGGGGAATGAATGATAGCGTGGACCTCCACGTCAGTCCATTACTGACAAAAGACACCTGTTGTGGGTCTGAGCATGGATGCTTTCCTGCGGAAAAAAGGATCGTCTCCAAAAGCGAGGAATTCCCATTGCTTAGGAGGCCACACAGCCCTCGGAGAGCCAGAGCCCCAAACCAGCTGAAGGTCCAGCCCCCAGTGATGGTGGCATGTGCCACTTCATGTCACCATCTCCAGACCACCAGTGTGTTTCCTCAATAAGAGGCTGTTAACACAGCAATGTCCTGAAATCAAGCTGAGAAGACCTGGGTGGACTGGCTCTCTGTCTGCTCAACAGGGTCCTGGCTGGGTGTGGGATATGGGTCTAGGCACTAATCTCAAGTTGGGAGGAAGCAGGGACAGGTATCTTTGTTGAAGATCATTTCTCATCCCTGGGGAAGGAGACCTTTCTAAAACCACAGTAGGTTAGCTCCAGACGTGAGGAAAAACATCAGGTAGTGGAGAGAAGTCCAAGTAAAGAAAAGAGCTGTCTCAAACTTGACATTGCCCACCGGCCAACAGAAGGTGAGGGTGGGAGCCCAGCCCCCTATCTATGGCAGCCTGGGGGTCTGGGCGGAGAAGACACAGGGGTACCCCGGTTTCATCTCATGCTTATGCCTGCCTGCAGGTGCCGGCAGGCTTTCCTCCCTAGACTTCTCTTCCAAAATGGCAGGCTGGTATTAATGAGGTCCCAGAAGGGGAAAAAAATTTCTAAAAATGGATACTGCTCAGCCCCATTTCACTTAAGCTGGCACCACATAGCCTCTTCTAGCAGAAACTATGAACTCACAGAAACAATTCCTGTAGGAGAAAAGGAGGTCTCTCCACTGGGACTCATTATAGGGCCTGCTTCCCTTCCCCCAAGTCTGAAGCCCTGAAATGATATTAGAACTTTCTCATCTTGGAAACACACCTATGCATTCATTCATACATATGCATGAATGCGTGTTGATATGCATATGCATGTAATCATGCATTTGTGTAGTTTTTAAAGTGATTCTAGAAGGGGAGTTCTACTTGAGTATTAGTTCTTCCTATGACCTGGTGTATAAATGAGAAGGTTAAGTTCACAAACTATGGTGCTGTAGGCTATAGAAATATCTACTCACAACCTGCTTGTATCTCAGGGGGAGTATTCAAAAGCATCATGGCACTGGCAGCATCAATGTCAGGATCTGGAAAAATCAACCAATAAATAACATTATTTACAACAGGGCTGGTGTGTGTGTGTGTGTTTTTCCCCCTGTAAGTTACAGTTTCTGAATGCAACAGAGAAAAAAAAAAATCCAGGAACCAGATGAGCTATCCCAAAGGTGACTTTCTTCCTATTTGGATTTGAGAGGAAGAAAAGGCATTCCAGAATGAGATCTGAGGGGCACGTTAGTGAGTTTTTCATCAGACAAGCACGGTCTCTTCTCGTTCTGTTAATTTCATAATTTGCACTGTATGTTGCTGATAAGTTGCTGATCTCTGCACCCCTACAGCTTTTACCCTGGGGTGAGGAGCAGGAAAGTCGGTGACAATAGGAACTTCAGCCACAGGAATCTTTAATGAACTGGGGAAAGCTCACAGTGCCAAGAAGAGAAAGCACTAAATACACCTGCATCTAGTGAGATACAAACAAGACATTTGGTCATTTCCATTTGTCGGCTGAATGTAAACTGTGTTTTATGAGGTTCTATGATTGCAGCAGCGGTGGTGGCGGTGATGAAGGCGATTTTTTATTTTATTTTAAAGAGCACTTAAAATATAAAGAAAAAAATTAAAGTTCTGACGTTGAGGGCACAATGTCTGCTTCCATGTCTATTATTGTTTTTAATATGGGCGGGGAAAAAAATACTCATCCCTTCATTGCTGTAATTCTTAATAGGTTTCAGAATCCTTACTGATCCACCAGTTGACAGATGGCAGGTTATATAGAGACAGAGAAAAATATTATCCCTTTATAACTAAATTCATTTTCCTCTGAGAAACAGCAGCGCTGCTGCTATGGAAATGAAGGTCACCATGGCAACGGTAAACAACCCCCAAGAATGGTCACTGAATAGGCTGAAAAGAACATCTGCCCCAGTGCAGCGTCCCAGCTGCCCTGGGGCGAAATTCACTAATAGTGCGGTGATGCCTCGTGACAGAAGCTGCCGCCTGTGCCCTGTCCAAATAAATGAAGTGTGCAATTGAAGTCGACATCAAAATGCCTCCCCTTGCAGATTACTGCCTCTCTGTCCGCTAAACCCAGTGACTAATGATGGGGGAGGGGGACTCGCACTTGTCAGTTTTTGTACAAATTACATACCAAAAAATTCAATTTACTACTAATGGCTCCATGGCACTTTATTTTGGGTATTATGCTAGAAAATTACTTCTTTACTGTTTAAAAAAGTACATTTTTCATACTTTATATGTGCAGTTTAATTCCAAGGGAGTAATGTGATGCAGCATAAAGGCCCACGAGCGATTAATAATATGGATGATGCTGTTTCCAGAAGACAAGGTCTCAAAAAAGGAAAAAAGTAAAAGAACTTGACTCTGCAGGTTTTTTTTTTTTTTTTTTCTATTTTGCCTGCAGGAGGCCTGTTACTTACACTCCACAATGGAGTAAAAGTTTATTTTAATAAGTATATGTCTCAGAAACAGGTAAATTAACTTATTTGGCAACTCCTGGGGTGATATTTCTACAACAGTCATCATTCCCCACTGGTATATTAGTATATATTAGTTGAATGATTAACTGAAAAACTTTACTTTTCCTCACTGCTCCTGGGATTCCCCCTATCCCTTGTTCTTCCTACAGGGCCCGTTGCCAGGAAGCAGGGACTCTTGGTCTCAGCATTGTTGCTGTCATCCCACAAGCCACGAGGGTCAGCAGTTCCTAGAGGTGCTGCTGGGACTCTGAGCCTTTCTTTCCTACTCCTCCCTTTTGCAAAGGGCCTTTTCCTTGCTCAGGGAGCAACCGAGAAAACACACTATTTCTTCTCGCCACGCAAAGATTCTTTGCCAGCTCTGAGACTGTGAGCACTACAGGTGGTCAGCCTGGCTAGATGGTCCCCACCTCTCCAGGTGACTCGTCCCCAGAGTTTTTCTGAGTGATCAGGACGCTTGCTGGGGCCAGGACAAGAGCAAACACAGGTGAAAAGTCAGGAGTCTTTTCCTAGTTATCTTGCCAGAAAATTTAAAAGAAGGACGAGAAAGAGAACTTTAAAGGAAGAATGTAGCATCAACACTCAAAAATCTAGAAGAACCTAAGTGGGGCAGCCACAAGATGTAGTGGTGGGGGATGCTTTGGAGCCGCAGAACATCCAACCATGAACTTCACCCCCACCCAAGCCGAATAAACACATAAACTGTGCAACAAAACAAAGACGCTGAAGGACAAGTCCACCAGTCTTTTCTTCTAACCAGATTTGCCCTGCCTGCTGCCTCCACGGATAAAAATTCTGATGCTATCACGGAGCTCGGGCTGGTCTCCAGGCATTTTGGGCAGGCGCAACACCCAGCCTTCTCATCATCACGTTCAAGAATGCATTCCTGCAGCCCCGCTCTCCACTCCGAAAGCATCAGTTCCTGAATAAGTAGCCCTGTGGGCAGAACAGAGCAGAGAGC
Source organism: Mirza zaza (assembly GCA_008750895.1). Lineage (NCBI taxonomy): Eukaryota > Metazoa > Chordata > Mammalia > Primates > Cheirogaleidae > Mirza > Mirza zaza. The sequence goes on from VSMD01048870.1 coordinate 61,002, forward strand.
AAGGCTTGGGATTCTCCCTTCTTGACATCTTGGCAAGCGAACCGGCAAACACAAGAACTGCAAATGGTAGGAGAAAATGTGAACTGCAACTACGTGTTTATGCACACTGGCACACTCCAGCGCCAGTCCTTCCCCAGGGGGACAGTGAGCGCCATCCTTTCAAAAATATATGTTATTGAGGGATGATGTACATACAATAAAATGTGCCCATTTCAAGAGTAGAGTTTGATGAGTTCTGGCAAATTTTACACCAGTGTTACCACTAGCATAATCAAGATAAACAGCACAACCAAAGCACAGACTTCTGTCACCCCAAAGTTTCTGCAAGTCCCTTTACAGATATACCCCCAACTCCCACCCAGGGCTGGGCAACCACTGATTTGCTTTATTATTCATCTGTGATGTGGTAACAGTAGTCCATTCCTTATAGCTATTATCGCATAGTATTCCACTGAATGGATGTACCATAAGCTGTCTCTCCATTCACCTGTAGATCAGCATTTGGATTGCTTCCAGTTTTGGATATTATAAAAATGCAGCTTGAATTTTTGTACCAGTCTTGTGAACATATCTTTTCAGTTCTCTTGGGTAACTGCTGGTAAATATATCTTTAACTTTATAGGGAATTGCTAAACTGTTTTCCAAAGAGGATGTACCATGTATGAGAGTTTCAGTTTCTTTGTATTTTTGCCAACACTTGAAATTTTAGCCATGCAGTAGATGTGTAGTGACAGTCATTGTGGTTTTCAATTCTATTTCTCTAATGACAAAATATGTGAGCATCTTTTCATGTGGTTACTGTCATTGCATATCTTATGTGAAAAGTCTGTTCAAGTTGTTTGCCCATTTTTTTTTTTTTTGTGGAGGGGACAAGGTGTTGCTGTATTGCCCAGGCTAGAGTACAGTGGTGTAATCATCGCTTACTGCAACCTCAAACTCCTGTTTTGCCCATTTTTTAATTGAGTGTTTCAACTTATTAAGTTCTAAGTTTTTTATAAATAGTCTGAATGTAAGTCCTGTGTAAGATGTATTTTTTCTCAGTCCAGGGCTTACCTACTCAGTTTTTTAATAGTAACTATGAATAAGTAGAAGTCTTTAATTTTTATGAGGTCCAATTTACCCATTTCTTCTTGTATAGCTGAATGTCTTTTGTAAGATATTTCAGCTTTTCCCAAAGTTGCAAAGATTTTCTCCTAAGTGATATTTTTAGTTTTCATTTATTAGTGTACTATAATGTTTTTCCAGATTCAATACCCAGATTTACAGGTAAATGAAAACAGTAGTAATTAACCAGACCTCTTTCCTCATCTAGTAAGCTGTTTAGGCACAGACCTCCTAGAATTGTAGAGATCAATACCAGTAGGATTTTGACTTGCTCCTGGTGTGAACACCAGGCAGCCCTAGAGAAGCCTTAGTCAGGCATGTTTCCATGGAGAAATGTCTGCTTGTCACACTCTGACCCCCTGTGTGTGCTTCAGTCTTCGGAGCCAGTAACCTTCCATTTCTCATCTCCAAAGAGATGCTACACTTATACTTAAGATGCTTTTTTTATCTATTATTAAAATGCCTAAGTTTTTCCCCCTTTTTAAAAACCATGAAAGTAATGTGTACTCACTATAAAAAAATACATTAGGTGGATATAATTTAAGAAATAAATGCCTTCCCCCCAGATCTACTTCCAGACTCATATTTTCTTGTATATGTCTAGAAATTGTCAAAATAAGCACTTATATATATTCATTGAAATACCAACACATATATTTACTCAGGCGCATACATCTATTTTTTAAAAAATGGGTATATGTAGAAAATAGCTTTTTGCAACTTGTAAAAAAACTTTTCTCTTAGTAACCTATCTCAGCAACCTTTCACATTAGTATACATTATCTAAAGTTTTTCTATGGTGAATTTTTGGGGCATAAAAACACACCACACCATTTGCACATGCATTCCATTTTCTACCAGAAGGCAGAAAGAAAGCATCTGAGCTGATTATGTAACCTCTGCCAAACACACTGCTCCTCCCCATAGACACCGCCTCTGAGGACATAGCGCCTCCTGCCCCTCATCCAGACCCCCCTCCCTCCTGCACCCTCACTCTGCCCTTCCCCATGAGGACCCAGGCCTGCCCCACTCTCTCCCTCCCATGCCTGCTCCCAGCTCTTGCTCTCTCTGGGGTCCACCCCCACTTGTGACTTTGGGTAAGATGCTATCTTGCATGAGCAGACTGTGGGTCTCCCTAGAAAACTCTAAATTCTCTGCGGTCAGGAGAGACGAGTGGTGGGTTTACCGCTTTAGGCAGCAGAGAGACTTTCTGATGGATGCACCCTTTTGTGGTAGGATATTTTTAATCAAGGATACTTGTTTTGGAGCTTTGGGGCTAGAGGCATTTTAGGGGACTGAGGGGGTGTTTCAGACATAGGAGATGGACGGGTCTGCTTTGGAGGCACAGCTGATTCTGAAGATAAACGGCCTGGGTCAGGATCTCAGGAGGGGAGCCATGGGGATTGTCTTATCTACATAAGAGGTAGACAGCCGGGCCAGGAACTCTTCTGAGGAATGAAGACCCACTGGGCAGGAAGCAGAATGAGGCAGAGGGTGCAGCAAATAAGGAGGCACCACCTGTTTTATTTTTAGACGGAGAGGGTCCTCCCAAAGGTACCTTATTCTGCATCCCAAAACAGGAACCCCAAATCACTGCTGGTTAATTCAGTATAACACCAAGCAGGCTGTCATGGTGCTTAATACAGCCATGACCATCATCAAAACTGAGCCAATCTCAAATCCCATATTAAAATAAAATAAAAAAAAAATCTTCCTTTGCTCATGCTTCAGTAACAAACATTACTTCTCCTCTGGACTGGTTCCCAGCAGCCCATTTCAATTTTCATCTTTAATGCAGTTGTCTTATCACATTGCCTTTCTCTGGAGTACAAGACTGAAAAGCGGTTACACATCTTAAAGGCGTTTTCAAATCCTCTTCCCTTGAATATACACACACGCAACGTTATTACGCTACAGTGAGAGAAATAGGTGACCAAGCTTCCTGAATCAATGGTCCAGCTGTTTGGATTAAGAAAAGTACTGAGCCTCATTTTCCCCCAAATGTGCAGACGGTTCCTTTTGGACGTGGGTAGAGGAGGATTTTCCCCTGTGGATTAGATGGGAAGAGCACCAGACCAGGCGTGAGGATTCCCAGGTTTAACGTCCTGGGCCGGTGCTAATTAACATGGGACTTTCCTTTCAATGTGCTGGGCCCACGTTCACTCATTTTAAAACGGTAGGTGGCAGCGGCTGCAGACTTGGGAGGAGCTGGTTCGGTTTTTTCATCCCTTTCCCCATAATTCCTGGTTCTACCTCTAATGTCCCTTGACTTCTTTCTCCCTTTCTGACTTGTGGCTGGCAGGACCATGGACTCCAAGGAGCACCTGCCAAGTGGGGGCATCTGTTCCAAAACCTCTGAGGGCAGCGAACACTCCGAGCATTGGCCGTGGAAAGCTGTGACCTGCCCTCTTGGGTACCTGCCAGGGCCACTTCAGAGCAATCCCTGCAGCCTGGCACGCGCATTTTGTGGGTTCCTGGTGTGGCTGCTGTCTGTGTTCACTCCCGTTCCTCTGGGACTTGGTGCCAGAGGGAAGTGACTTGGAGAGGCCATCTGTTTTAACAAAGGAAGACTACGAAGGCCAACAGGAAGCCCCTGGTGCAATCCTCACGGCCGCAGACCCACTGCAAAAATCTGAGCACCATCCTTGGCGTCCCCGCGGTGACTAAGCTAGCAAAATGACAGCAACGGAACATTTCCCACGTGGAAAGCCTGGAATTAACAACCATTACCTTCTTAGAAATCATTTAATTTTCCACAGGGCTAACGTATGTTGCCTTCTCCCCCTGCTCCCCCCCAACACACACCTGAAATGGTTTACAGGAGGACGAAACCTCCGTAAATGAACGAAGCAAACAAAAACTACCAAATAACGTATGACACGCACTTGCACAGAGATGATCAGGTATAAGCAACACAGGCGCGTGCTCGGTCAGATACATGCACTAAGGTGCTCATTTCTCTCTCTTGCATTCTCCACTAGAGGGGCAGCTCCTTGCTGGCTGTGCTCACTGCCGTGTCCCTGGCACCCAGAACAGTGCCTGGAACATAGGGCCTGCGAGGCAGTTACAGGACAAGCGGATGGATAGCTCATCCAGTCTGCTGCTTGGGTGAATGCGGCTGTCTGAGGCTCGGCACCCAGCTGCGGGGAGAAGTGTCTGATGACCACCAGGGCACGGGCCTCCAGATGTGCAGTGAAATCCCACAGGGACACCCGGAAACCAAACGCCCAACCCCATGCTAGGCGACACTGGGTTTCGTAAAACCTCATAGGGGTTCTGAAATGAAGGCAAGGTGAAGAACCACTTGGGTATGGTAAACCAAGGGTCTGCAAATGCCATCCAAAGCAGCCCATCGAGAAAGACGAGTGCTCCCCAGAAATTCTTTATCTTCTATAACTTTACTAGATCTCTTTGCTTTGAAATGCTTTTATCTAATTTCTGTAACTCTATGTGAAAGTGACACATCCGAGAGTATCTGGTTAATCCCTAAAAATAGAGAAAGAAAATACAGTCGGCCCTCCATATCCACAGCTTCTACATTCTTGGATCGGACCAACTGTGGAACCAAAATACTAGGGAAAAAATGTCCAGAAAATGTTGTTTTGTTGCTGGAGTGTATGCTATGTAGCTGGGTCTACAATGCTTGCACCTACTGTACTACTTTTTCTTGTCGTTATTCCCTGAACAATATTTACACGGCATTTACATTGCCTTAGGTATTATAAGTAAGCTAGAGATGATTTAAAGTACTTTATAGAGAAGAACATGCAAATGCTACACCATTTTATTTAAGGGACTGAGCATCCATGGATTTTGGTATCTTAGGGAGTCCTGGCACCAGCCCCCTGAAGGATAACAGTACTTGGATAACTTTTAGGGCCGAGGGGATAAGATACAGGTGAAAACAGGCAGCAAACAAACAAAAACTCCCAGTAAGCTGCCTGTTTCCTGGCATGACTGGGTGGGGCAGGAGGGTCCCACTGTCATCTCATGGGGAGATGCCGGGGTGCTGCTCAGTATCCCGGGTGTACAGGACAGCCCCACCTCAAAGAGCGGCCAGGCCAAAAAGTGAGCGGTGCTAAGGCTGAGAAACCCCATCCTAACCTAACACACATGTGCGCTACGATCAAGAAAAGCAAATTATCTCAAACAGAACACATCAAAAGTAAACAAATAGATATAAAATTCCCTTTGTGGCTGACGTCTTCTTTTTCTCCTTTTTTGCACCATCCCTACGCGTAGGTTGAGAGAGATCGGGTATCTACATTTGTTGCTCTGAAACCACAGAAGTACGAGCCCTGCCCTTTGGCTTCTGTTGCAATCAGTCGAGGTATCTGGAACGACTGCCTCTGATCTCGAAGGCAGCGGGACAGGGGGTGCTGTCAGCTCTACTGACATCACCCGTCATGGATATTTCTTCCACTTCCCCTTTGGCTGAAGGTTATTAAGAAAGAAGTTGCCAGAAGTGAGGAGCCGCAGGGGTGAGACTGGAAACAGGAGATGGGGTTCTATGTGGACGGGAACTGCAGTCATCTGAGCGGTTCTCGGGACAGTGGGACGGGGGAGAAGGTGACGCCACCGAGCCCGGTGCCCAAGTGACTCGAGTGGCGGGGTTTAGGGAATAAAAACCTCACACACGGCTGGACGCCCCGTCGTGACCTGACGCATCAACTTCACGCTGAGAGTCGGAGACGGGGAGACAGAGAACACCAAAAAACGCATGGCCTTTCTTCCCCCCCCACCAAAAAAATGAGTTGAAGAACACCCCAAACTCTCGCTGCTCTAAACAAATGAGCGAGTTAAAACCAACAATTAAGCAAGCTGAAACTAACCGTTGTTTGTTGGAACAAAAGATGATCTAAGCCAGGGGGGTGAGGGACAGGACGGATGATCAGAACGTGCACTTGTGGGTATCATTAGGCTCCCCGTCACCCACCTCCTAAGGTCTTTCTCGGCGTGAAAGTCGTGACTGGTGAACTCTAAGTGACGAATTTACCGGCTCTCAGAAGCAGTGTCACAACCAACTGTGTAAATCAGGAAGGCTTTTATCTGCATCAGCTCCCCCGTCAGGGGGCGTCTTTCTAACTTGCGTCCACTGCCCTGCCTGTCTATTGCCCCTAGTGCCATGTCGCGGGGAAGGGGACTCCAGGAAAAGGCTCCGGGAGATAAGCACCGAGCTCAGAGTACATCCGGGGCGGGGAGTGTGACCCCGAGAGCTGCCATCTCTCCCCAGGTCTCAGACCCTCACCTCTGAAGCAGCACTAGGGTGGCTGGGCTGGAAGCTTGCTCTGGGGGCCCTAGCTCCCTCCCAGCCCATGGCTGGCCCTGCTGCTTCTCTGCTTGAGAAATAAACGGAGCACGTCGCCACTCCCCAGGCAGACGCGCTTCCAGCCTTCCGTTTTCTCAGGGCACCAAGAAACGCTTTAACTTTGATGTCTTCTGAGTCCCTTAGTTCTAATGTCCTCTTCGCCTGGGCACAGAGCTCTGCGTCACGTTGCCGTCGCATTTCCCAATCTGTGTCTCCAAAGCGATCGGACACGTCGCCTCCAGCCTTTTGGGAAGAAGACACTGTTCACCCCGAGCACCTCTTTCATCTGGCACTCTCAGTCTTCCCGCTGCTGGACGTTTACCTCTATGATATCTTTGACCGGTGATGGAAATCTCTCTAGCAGCTGCCTGGGAGCAAACTGAAAGGACCCAAGTGAGCCAGAACAGAGTATAGAAGAATCTAAAATCCTAGAACTTGATGCCCAGGGCAAAGGTGACAGGTGACCAGGAACAAGTTAGGACTTCTGTCCCATGAGTCACAGGAGAGGGCCATTACTTTTGCTGGGTTCTGTTTGGTTTGTTAAACTGTACTGTGCTTGTCTGGGATGGGTTCTGGGTTTTTTGGTTTGTTTTAAAAATTTTTTTTAACTTCTTGTACGCAACTGAGAAACTGTATATTCCTATCGCGTCCCTTCCCCTTTGCGTCTCATCTGGCTCTAATCTCTACTTACTCTGACTTCTGCCTGCTGGGTCACCCCCCCTCTCTGGGGATGCTGTAACTGAGAGCCTAGAGCAAGGGGACATCGGGGATGTCGCAGAGGGGACTCTGACCCTGGGAAGGATGCAGGAGACAGGGGGATAAATGCTGAAGCCCTCTAGACTCTGCAGCCCTTTGCTTTGAACACTTCCTGCTTGCTCCTGGCTTCTTCGACCAGTGATACGGCCAGAGCTCACCACCCAGGAGGGGACAGAAGTCAGCCTGGGGTTTAAGAGGGCTTCCATGGGGCAGGGACAGAAATGGGGACTCCCATGAGAGCCCTGAGAACCTCAGAGCCTGGCTCCGCTGGTGCCTGAGGAGAAGGACGATGCACCACGTCTAGAAGCCAGAGATGGAACCAGGAAGCCCCCCAGGGGCCCTGGGCAGATACAGGGCAGGGAGAGTGAGGGAACACTGGCGCCTCTGACTTCAGTCTATTTCCCCCTCTCTGCGCTGTAAGGTCATCTTCCCCAGCGACCAGCTTTCCCCGACCAGCACTTCTCCTCACTTACTGGAAGATGGGCCCCTGCCCAGTCCCCACCCCAAAGCCACTTCCTCCTCTAGGACAGGGCCCTGGGCTGCTGACAACTCCTGCACCGACTCTCCCACGGCTCCGGGGGTGCTCCTGGGGGCCCGGCCCCCACCGGGCACTCTAGCGCCGTGGGTGTTGACAACTGAACATTTTCACTTGCACGGCATCTTCGTTAGCTCTGTCTTCAACTGGGTAGATGTGCACAGACTCTTCCAGAAGCAAAGATTCCATTGCAGAGCGACACTGGCAGGTGTGTCAGTGAGAGCAAATATCACTCAGAGCCCTGACACGAGGGCTTCAAGGCACAAATCGACTGCTTGCCCAGCTCTCATCTGTCACCCTCCCTAATGTTCCAGCAGGGATGACCTGGAGGGGTCACTCTGCACACAGGCTCACTTTGTCTGGGGATGGACGTCTTATGCTGACTCACAAGAATTTCAAAAGAGACCATGGACCAGATATGACTGTCCCATATCTGACAGTTGACAGTCACTAGAGAGACACCTTAGAACAAAACCTTGCCCTGCTCTTCCTGCACAGACGTCTGCCATACTGAACTGGACGCTGGGCCACGCAATGCACCGCGCCATAGACAACCATGCCATTGAGATGATCTCTTCCTTGAAAAAGGTTTTTGCCTTTTGGACTTCTTTACTAGAAAGCTGCTTCTCAAACATCTGGAAGGGGGACCACAGGACTTTCCAAACCTTTACCATCATGTCAGCTCTGCAGCCGTGAGATGCTGTGGCTCTGGGACAATGGTGACTCTCTACGACCAGAGTGACGCCAACATTTCCCTTCAAGACGGGTCAGAGGGTACTCTGAGAACCCATCTGCAGCCAGAGGATGTGGGTCGGGGTGAGGAGAACAAATTGAAAATAAAATAATTCACCTCTTTACAGCTGATCAGTGACAGCATCCCCAGAAAGGGGTGACCCCAGGAGGGATGGCGAAACCAGAGACTGCAGCCAGCAGAGAGTTACAGCCAGGTGAGGTGCCCAGGGGAAGGGACTTCAGAGGGACGTATGGTGTCCCACCTTGACTCTTTGCCTCTCAAAGCCTGTGGTGTGGACCACAGCCTTTGAGAACAGTCACCACACACTTCAGAAACCCCTCGCTTTGCTGCCATTGACTTCCAGATGAAAGGTTAGGGTGTTCTCTGGAGAGAGGCCGTACATATCCACCAAGGTCCACATCTCTTCTCTGTCCCATACAGAGCAGCAAGACTGACAGTGCCTGTGTCTGCGGCACTGGAGGGATGCCCACCAGGTGTCCCAGGTGCACACCCCGTCCTCTGGGGGTGGGAGGTGAGGATTGAGGGTGGCAGAACCAGTGCCCGACCAGGCTGCCCTACCAATGTCATGTGCAGAGGGCTCAGAGTGAGTATTAGAAGGACTGATGTGTGTGGCACAGATGTTCATGTCATAGTACATGCACAGGCCAGGCAGATGGGCTACTGGGCTAGGCCTGGGCCCTCAGGTGGACAGTTGGTGGGGGGCAAGGGGAGTCTGAAAATGTGACTCATTTCTTTGGATCCTGGAATTCCTTATTTTAACCTAAGGCTCATAATCCTCTATAGTTTTCTTCTAGCCAGTTTGGTGGGCTCCATCCAGAGCATCCCAATGATGGGAAACCAATGGGAGTGTACCAACAGGGTGAGGACTCCTGCATGTTTTTAGCCCTAAGAAAGCAAATGTCGGTGTTCTTAGGCCGCCTTGCTCCCAGATTAAAAGTCACAAGGTTACAGGAAGAATGAATTAACTATTAAAACTTGGTTACTTAAATCCTGTTTGGGGAACCTTATCAAAAGATCAGATGGAAACACAGATATAACAAGGTCGCCTCCCCTAAACACATACACACACACCCCTACAGATACAATTTCTTTCTTCCTCCCTTGGACCTGAGTTTCAAATACAAAGAGGAACCAAAAGAGATGAAAACACATTTCCCATAAAAGACTGGGGACTCTTATCCCTGCCTTAGTCCTTACACACCAAACTAAAGATCCACCTAGATCTTGGGGTAACAGTGGAGCACTCTTCGTGGGGGAATGAAGGTGGATACTTCTGGGCCCGTCTCCTTGGCTACCCTTCCAGAGCGAATTCGGGCTGCTGATTATACCCACAGGACTCTGTGCTGGACACTGAGCACAGTGAGGCCCTGTCTGGGCCTCAGTTTTAATGCTTAGCCTTTTCCTCTTTCTGGTCTAATCTTTCTACCAAAAAATATATTAGGAAAAAAAAAACATGTAAAAGCAAATTCACAGCTTGATTTTTTCTTTAACTTTTGTGTAGTTCTCTGATACGTGTTTATTCAGAAATAATCTTCACTGTGAAATATACCAGTCGAAAAATAAAAAGAAAGCACTTGCATTTTCCTTTATCTTACATGGAACCTTCGCCTAACATCTGCCTCGAACCTAAAGCACAGCCTGGTTCCTGGGAAGTCCTGCATCTTTCAGGGGTTGCAGAGAAGTAGGTGCAATGGAGGCTGTAATAGTGTAACTGTCATCAATTCTGCTTTCACTGATGAGTGCATACTCAATTAACATAGAGTCACACTGGCACCATCCATCCATCCATCCATCCATTGTTGAGAACAAAGAATATCATTAAACAGATAAGGAGTATTTCAGTTTAGATAGAGTTAAATATGGAAATATATATATTCAAGATTAAGACTATAAGGAAATAAAAGGAGTACATTTGCCACCCACAATATTTAAGTACAACATTGTGCTACTGGGAGAGAAATGAGAAAGTACCCACCCTGCCCCAATCCTGAAGGAAATCCTGTTCCACCTCTAAGGGTGGAAGACCCTTACCCTTGCCCTCTGAGAAGCAACTGACGAGGAAGTTGAGAATGATCAGTTTGAGTTTAAAATACAGTCTAACCATAAGCAATGAGCTGACCTTCTGGTGGGTGAATGAGAAATGGATTCTGAAGACAATCCTCAAATATGCTACCAGAATGGTTTTGGGAATGGCTGTATCCCTGGAATAAGTATTTGGTGTGTAAGGAGTCTATGGTGTGTAAGGATCCTTCTTTTTTGGATATGTTTGATTTTTTTTAAAAAAAGTCAAGCTCCACTTTCCAGGTACATGGCATACGTCTGCTACGGTCTGAATGTTTGTGTCCTCCTCAAATTTATGTGTTGAAACTTAATTACCGATGTGAAGGTATCAAGAGGTGGGGCTTTTGGGGAGGTGATAAGGTCATGAGGGTAGAGCCCTCATGAATAGGATTAGTGCCCTTATAAAAGAGGCCCCAGAGAGCTGCCTTGCCCCTTCCACCATGTGAGGACACAATGACAAGGTGCCATCTATGAACCAGAAAGTGGACCCTCACCAGACACAGAATCTGACTTCTCAGCCTCCAGAACTGGGAGAAACAGATTTCTTGTTTATAAGCCACTCAGTCTATGGCATTTTATTACAGCAGATGGAACGGACTAAGACAGTGAGAAAAACCCCAGTACGCAAGCACAAATGCTAAGCAAGTGTTATGTGAAATACAGGAGGCCTGGGTGCTGAGGGCAAGAGCGTGGTCAGGGAAACATGCTTTTAAAGGAGGAGAGCTCAGGCCAAATCTGATTTCCTCTTGCTGATGCTATGTCTTCACCCCAGAACTACAAATGCTAAGCCAGACAAAGCTTTGCAGTTTCTATCTGGGGCATACTTGTTTTCGGAAGAACGAAGAGGGTTTGACAATCACCAGAAAAATATGATGAACAGACCCAGACAAGCTAGAAAGGCAAAATTGACAAAAGGTGATGGCGTGGACAGAGGAAGTTTCCCTCCTGCTGGTGCCACAGCGAGGACAAAAACATCTGGAGAGGACGGCTGGCTGGCACGGCAAGCTGGTGGATCGGGTTACTTCATGGCTGCAACCAAGTTGGTTCTCTTACCATGAAAGCCTTATTTCATCTTTCAATAGGAAAAAAAATTGCAGCAAGTAGCATACCAGCAAAACCAAACAAAGAATACTGGAAAACAGAGGAGGAAAAATCTACCAGTGCCAACTGCCATCATGCGGGCACCTGTGGTTTTCTCTTACCCTTTTAAGATTCTTCTAGGAAGGATTTCAACATAGTTTTTGTTTTTTTAAACTAAGCTTGTGTTAAGCCTACGCCCTGCCTGGGAGCCTTCAGATTTTGGCTGTGTCAGAGGATGGTGCAGTTACTGGACTTTTAGGGTAAGAGATTTGGGAGGGTGGAGGACAGGAATCAAAGTGAGTCTCTGTTTGTAAGCAAACAACCTAATCTCTTCTTTAACAATAAGAATGTCAATCATAGGAGCAGCTGCAGTAAGAAATAAAGATAGAAGCAGAGAGAACAATATGAAAGGATAATCTATAGATTAGAAGAGACTTAAAAGATATATCAATCGGTTACAATGTATGGAACCTTATTTGGTCCTAGATTTAAAAAACAAATGGTAATCCAGGCGTGGGGGCTCACACCTTAATCCCAGCACTCTCGGAGGCCGAGGTGGAAGGATCGCTTGAGGTCAGGAGTTCTAGACCAGCCTGAGCAAGAGTGAGACCCCATCTCAACTAAACACAGCAAAATTAGCCAGGCGTCGTGGTGCATGCCTGTAGTTCCAGCTACTCAGGAAGCTGAGGCAGGAGGGTCACTTGAGCCCCGGAGTTTGAGGTTGCTGTGAGCTATGATGATGCCACTGCACTCTGCCCAGAGTGACAGAGCAAGAACCCTGTCTCAAAAACAAAATCCCAAAAACAAACGGTTCAAAAAAGTATAAGTGGGAAAAAGTAAATACTGATAAAATACTAAAATTGTTAAAAATTTAAGGTACACTATGGATACTGATTTGATTTTTGAAACACATACAAAAATACAGGCAGAAGATAATCATATGGTATCTAGGGATTTGCTCCAAAATCCCCATCGCTTGGGGGGAAGGCAGTGGTAGAAAGTTGGGAAGACCCAGATGAAATGAACCTGACCAGAATCAATGATAGTTTGGTGAAAGGTACATAGAGCTGGATGACTCTATTTGTTGCAGTATATTTGAAATATTTTATAAGAAGTTTTAATAGTTAGGAGAAAAATGGTGGTAAAATATACTAGACCGACTGTTCCAGATGTGGAATATACCCTTTGAAAACAAAGCCAGGGCCCAGGGCATGGAGTGCCAGGTGACGCTGCATTCCAAGGAAGGCTATTAGGGAAGACAGACTAGGTCTAGGCTCAACTGAAGGTTTATTTCCCTCTTGCGCATGAGTTAAATTCAACCTTCCACTGCAGTTAAGTGTTAACCAGTGGTTAAACCTGATGCTTAAACAGCATGATAAGCACAGCAGGCCCAATTCCGTCTGTCCTCTGTGCATGCCTGGTTGGGGCTGGGGGAGTGTGAGGGGGAGGGGATAGACGTTAGCACCCTTCTGACCCTTGTAGGCAATTAACCGATACTTCCATGCAGGAGGTGCCATTATCTTTAACTCAGCAGGCATAACTGTACATAATTAGAGGTCATAATTACGGTTCTCTTTTTAAAATGTGACCACAGTATCCAAATTGACCTCTTGTGGCAGCGTGGCCTACACACTGGGAAGTACAAAAAAGGCAGGTACAGGCCCTACCCGTGGGCCTAACAGTGATGGGCAGCCAGTGTCCCTTGGAGACTGCTGAGGTCAGGCGTCTGCACTTATTCCCTGGGGAACTTCAATCTGTTTGGGGTTTACTAATTATCATTTTTCACTGAGAAACATTTTACTTCTTTAAATAGACACAAACTAGCCGGAGCTGTTCACTGTTTTTTAAACCATGGGGAAACGGCAAAAGCAAGCACTCAAATTAATATGCCAGTAATTATGTGCATCTACTATCTAATTATCCACGTAATGACCAAGTTGAAAAGATCAATTTCTGATCATTTTTCCACTTTAGCATTTTGTAAAGTTGCTACAGAGACTCTATTTCACTTTAAAAATGCTGATTTATTCTTATTTTATTATACCTAATAATTAGCCCCACCCAACAATATTTCCAGTTTATACAGACTGAACAATTATATAAACTGAATTGTCTGCAGGGAAATCATACCTACCTGGATTTTCATATAGACAGACTGCTTTCAGTTCTATGCACAGAATAATAGAATTTTTGAGTCAAAAGAGACCCTCTGAAATCATCTTACTGATGCAAAGCATGAGGCAGGTCCCAACAGAGTGAAAGGGATCCGACCGGGTCAGCTGGCTGGCTGGGAGCTGAGAGGGGAACCAGGGTCAACCTGCGTCTTGAGTCTCATCAGCCTGACCCCTCTACCTGACTCTTAAGTATCAAAGAGGCTCCATCCCCTGACACCTTACAAAGAAAGACACAAGAGTTATCCATTTTTCCTTTTTAACAACATCAGACAAGTCCTATCAAATGCCTCCTTTCCTAACCCTATAATGGCAAACACTCTAGAACAAAACTAGGTATCCACCTACCTTCCACGGATACTTGGAAGAGTAAACTTTTTGTTATCTCTAAAGCACTTCGGACTCACTGGATATTCCATAAATATAAATGATATAAACAAATGTCATGACAGAAAATCATGGGAGTGAGGAACCCAAAGAGATATTTTATGACCAAACTGTGGTTATCACCTTATTTGGTGGTACCCTGTTAATTTCAGTTCTTGCTTCCAACACAAAGCCCAAGCAGCTAATCTGTATCTCTCACATTCCTTTATTTGCTAGGAGCATCTGCTTCTTTACCTTTCCCCCCAGAAGCCATTAAATAACCCTGACAAATAGCCGACTTCTTTCCAACAGTATTTTAAATCTTCAATATTTCAAAAGCTTGAAAATTTGGACAGAGAGATACAGCAGCACCAGCTAATCTCTTTCTGGCTGAAAAGAGGGATAGAAAATTCCAAAGTTTGATAGAAGCATTTTCAAATGGATAGCAGACAATGTCAAGCCACAACATTTACACAGCCAAGTGATGATTCTTGCTTGGAGGCATGAGCTTCGAACAAATGGCCCTGAGGAATATAGTTTTTACCAATATACTTTTCTTGAATAGAACAGCTTGGGAGTGAATGATGGTTCTTTATACTTGTAAAAGCTTCTTTATTCAGAAAACCAGAACTTAACCACTATTCAGAGGTTCCCAAAACTAGAGTTTAAATAAAAGAATAATGCCTTACTCCTTTTCTAGGCATGTCACTTCTAAGAGATACGACCTTACTACTGTTTTCTTTTGGTCCAGTAAAATAAAGCAAAGGAACAAGTCTAAATGCATTGCAACAAAGATATTTAATTGAGACCACTGCATTTGTATCTCAATGCAAAGTCATTGCATGATACACCAATGCAAATGCATTGATAAAGTTCATTCTACCATTGTATTAGGTAAGGAGGAGCTTTTCAGTGGTTAATTCTTCAAGTTTACATTATCTATTGGAACATTTCATATAGCAACTTGGTAGAGAAATTTCAAGTCTATGCTTTACAAGTATTTTGCAAAATAAGTGGCTGCTTGTCACAGTTCCACAACTGATGCTTGACACAACATCTCACATACTGTTGTCTCTCAAAGATCTGATTCAAATAAAAGGCTGATTCTCTAGAGCTTTGCTTTACTGCTCAGTAAATCGGTATCCACCATATTTATCCCTAAGTGTCATTTGCTGCTTTAATTTACACAAACAAGCCACAAGTTAAAGACTATGATTTCCTATTTCAAATAGATTTTGGTTCTGAACTGTACAACTTCATTTAGTTATTTGTTGGAGTATAGGCAAACCTCAGCATCTGGTGACTAAAGGGGTTAACAACAGGAGTGCTATTGGGTCAACCTCTTTCTTTGGCAGTCCATCAGACTGAGTGGGTTTCACAGTAAAACATTCCAGCCATTTGGTAAGATCCTGGCATCTGCTGAGTAGCAAATTCAGCTCACTCTGTTTTGCTTTATTTTATCCTCAAAAGAAACTATACACTTTGGGCTACAGAATACAATTTTTATATTTCTCCACTATCTAGTCTCTAATTTTCTTCGTCTAAGCACTTTGCAAAATGCAAAAACCCAAACAGAATAGCTAATGAATCCAAAGTACATGTAATTTTACTGATTCCATGTCACATGAAAATGTTAATTTATCCAATTCTTAAACTTCTAAAAAATATTTCATTACCTTTCATCTGGAATGTAACATGTCCCACCCAACCCAGCTGATGTCATTCTACACATTTCTCTCTCGGCAGTTTTCACTCCTGGAGGGACGAGAGCCCAAACTTTTGAAGCAATTTTGGAGATTAAGCTTTGCAAGTAAATTCATTTTTATCACAATCTTCATGTTCCAAAGTAACCAAGTCATCTTGGTCATGTTTATTAACTAAAGGTAATAGGAAAGATCCTAATCGGAGCTTCAGTGTATGCAACTGCACAAACCAATTCTCTCTCTGGACGTGGACTGACAGTTCTCAACTCCAACCACTGAATCTCATTAGTGTCCTGGGACAGGATCAACGGTACCATGGCTTCTTGATGACCACCCAAACAAAAGCAGGTTGTGAGGAAGGAAAAGAATTGCTCATATTGAAGACAGAACAGGCAACAGACTAGAAGGAGGAATCTGGGGCAGGTGGTCAGTCCACAGGATGACTTATAAAACCTATGGAAAGAGCACACAAACACTGGGACTTTGTGGATGTTTCTAGAAAGGGTCCATAGCTTCTATCCAGCTCTCTTAGGGGGCAAATTATGCAGAAAAGGGTATCCCTGGCTTGAGACTCACTCATCAGAGATCACCTCTCAATGGATCCATAAAAAAGGACTAAATGCTTTCCCTTTACTAAAGAAAGCATGGTGATTCTTTGGATCTGGGATGATCTTGAAATCTTTGCAATGTTCGTGTAACAGGGCCATTGAACAAATTTCAGTGACCCCTATATAATCCTCTCCTTTAACTAACTACTTGACTTTTTGAGTTGTTTCCCAGAAATGGCAGATGTTCTGCAGCCCCCAGGGCAGATCTCCCTTCTGCTGCCAGGATTCTCTGTCCCCTTCCACTGTGGCCTCTCTGTATGCCCATGACCTCCATTAGTTGGAGAGATGGATTTGAGGCAGCTTCTGCCGTTCTCCCAATAACACATCTGTCGTATTCCTTGGCAACCCTCATTGTCTCAATAATTGGATCTTTGCGAGACAAGCAAATAGACCTAGACCGAAACCCCCTTGCAGTTTTGACATTAGGAAAGATGCATTCTGTTATGAACTGAAGGCTTGCGTCCTTGTAAAATTCACATATGACATTTGGAAGGCCCGGGGGATGTAATAGGGTTACAGGAGGTCTTAAGGGTGAGGCCCTCATGACAGTGGCCTTGTAAGAGAGATCTCCTTCTCTCTCTTGATGCAAACACAGACAAAAGGATAGAAGAAGAGACAATCAGTGGGCATCTACAAGCCAGAAAGAGAGACCTCACTAGAAACTGCACCCTGCTGGACCTTGCCCCTGGGTTTCCAAGCTTCCAGAACTGTGAAGAAATACATTTCTGTTCTTTAAGCCTACAGTCCCCAACCCTCAGGCGGTGGCATGTTAGGGACCGGACTGCAGAGCTCTGTCTGCTGCACCCCTTGCACCCGTCCATTGAAAAATTGTCTTCCGTGAAACTGGTCCCTGGTGCCAAAAACGTCAGGGCCCTCTGGTTTAAGCCACTTAGTCTGCGGTATTTTGCTATGGCAGCCAGAGCTTGCCAAGACACATTCTTTGGCCAGTGTTGTGCCATCAGAATTCACCCATTCACAAAGGTTGTGTGCGGTGGGCACTGTGTACTGTTCAACCTTTTCTCCATTCTCCTTCAAGAGGTTGGGAAGCTAAAGCCTTCATCTTCACCCATTCACAAAGGTTGTGTGCGGTGGGCACTGTGTACTGTTCAACCTTTTCTCCATTCTCCTTCAAGAGGCTGGGAAGCTAAAGCCTTCATCTTCCAGACTCCCTTGCAGCTAGGGTTCCGGGTGCAAATTCAGTCTTGCCAATTAGATGAAGTCAGGTTGAGGGGAGGTGAGGCCCTCTCTGGCTGGCTGAGTGGCCACCAATGCTGTGGACACGATGGGTTTTCCCACGGTGGCATTCCAGTGTCCATCTGTCAGCGCCTAGGTGTCAAGAGGCAGTGGCGGGGGTGGCAAGGGTCTCTGGCTCACAGCCAGGAAGCCTCACGGATTCAGTGACGATGACCTCCCTGGTGGTCAGTTCCACAGGATTCTGGAAATCTTTCCTGAAGAACTGGCCTGGATTCCCGTCCTTTGGTTCTCCCAACAATTTTGTAAAGATTTAATTCCTTATATTGCCTCCCTTTCTGCTTCAACCACTTAGACCACTTGTCATTGCTTGCTTTGTACCCCTGACCACAGAACTGGGGCATCACTAAAATCCTCCATGTCTAAAGGGGCCCAAACAGCTGTTTGTCCCCAGAAGGGCTGTGGCTGCATAACTCACCTGGTCAAAGGAGGATTAGGGCTGAAACAGCTAAGGAGCAACTGCTCTCCACAGCTTTCTGTTTTGAAAGAGGTAAGTTAAGAAACTCAGGTAAGTTAAGAAACTGAAACAGATACAATTTGAAAAAGACACTCAAAGGTAGATCAGGTCTCTGCAGTTTCACAAGGTTAGCAGAAGGAGGGGGAGTCTCCTCACTTTTTTTCTGGGTTCACAGACAGATGCAGTCTGGGCACGCTCCTGGGCACCAGCTAAGGCCTCCCCATCCTGCATCCTTCTGAAGTGCCAGAGCAGATGGATGGGATGAGACCACATACCTGTTACCCATCTCTCCTCCTTCCACACAGCATGGCCTTGAGACAAACCTCAGCTCAGTACTCAATCCTTGCTTTTCACCAAGGGCCTTCTATGCAGTGGGTATTTGTGGAACTTTTGCAACTATCATTAAATGCTGTTAAAGACATTATTTCTTACCTTTCTCATATAAAGCCCTGAGACAAGTAGCCCTTGTTCTTAGAGACAGGTCCTTCATTGGTATGTGTGCTTATACTAGAAACGAAAGCTGTGTTTACTACCACATTTCTCCTTTTGCTTTTGCCACTAGGAAACTCTAAGTTGGGTTTTGAATCAATCACTACAAAGTGCTTAGATCCTACAAAGTGCCTCTCTTTCCCTTTGCCTCCTACACAGCTACTTTTTAAAAAATTCTACACTAAGGAGAGTTGATACTGCTGTTTCTTATTATTATAAGTTACCTCCCTTCTTTATTGGAAAATGGTGAAATGTAAACAAGATTTAAAAATTTGTTTTGGGCAAGCCTCTGGTCTAAGGATATGACCCTTCCAGGTCACTTACATGGAAAATACTGATGAGAAATAACAAATACCAAAAATCGTGGTGCAGTTGCTCGTGGCATATCTAATAATTTATTAAGCTAGTGCTTTGCTCTAATAGTAACAAAGAGAATACTATCATGCACATTGTTGACATAATCAGCTTTCTCATGGATCCCTGAAGATTTAAAAAACTGTCTCTTGGGGCAACGTGCAAACAAAAAAGTAGCAAAATGTTTTAGAAGAAGTTAGAAAATTCCCAAAGATTAACAAATAAATCAACGTACACACACACTCTCTCTCCCTCAACTCTGATGGTGTATCTTCTTTTTATTAACCACCCACTGGTCTCAGCAGGTTACCTAGTACAATGGTCTCTGTTTCCTTATCTATGAAATGAGGTAGTTTCCTTACCTGTAAAATAAGGAAGTTGCACTAAATCGCTACGATGGAGTCTATCATCTATGAAGCAAGCTCCACCCCGCTCAGCCCCACCCGATGCCCAGCAAGGATGAGGATGAGGTTTGTGTGTGCAAGTCCCTCCTGGTGACCAGGCTCCCTGCCTCCTGCACCCAAAGGATGGATCCACCGGGTGCACTTTCCAGGCTGGCCAGAAAGGGCCACCCTTGCTGGGCCTTCTTGCTTTGCTAATCTCTTCACATCTATTTGCTCTGCTGCCCTGACAACTTCACAGCAAACAAAGGCCCGGGCTCCATGCCCGCCTGCTCCAAATTGGGAACCTGCCTATTTTGTTTGCTTTGGGTCCCAAGGAGGGAGCAAACAGCAGCTTTTGTAAGTCAAGTTGGTGATATTCTTCCCTCAATTAGGGCTGTGAAAAGACAGAGAGGTGGAAAGGACCTTCCAGAGCCCGCGCTTCATGCTGACCACCTCCCCCCCCACAAGTTTCCTTTCATTGCATCCGTCCCAGGAGGTGGTTCAACTTTGATGGGCACTGACCATATTTTCTGCATTTTGTCGCGTTGTTTTTTCCCCCCCTCAGCCCAGTGGGGACCAAGTAATGTGCACATCTTCTATCTAAGCAGAGGATTTTCTTAAAAGAGAAAACACAGGCTACACCAGCTCCTTGGGAGTAATACAATTCCATTTTCTGATCCTTATCATAGGGCCCAACTCTGCTTCTGACTGTGACACTGTTATTGGGTAAGGTAAGGCAAGCCAAGTCCTTTTAAAAAGCATGGGAATTAAAAGAATTTACCAGCAGATGATTGACCAAAAAAAAAAAGTGAAGGTACGAGAGGCAGGAGTAGTATATTCTATGGAAAATTATTTTACAGGGCATCTAAATCAGATAAAAACAGGACTGGTCAGTTTATTATGTAACTAAACTGCAGTTGGCAATGGGCAGGGTCTTTTATTTTTCAAAATGCAAACTAGTTATTCAAGCTTTCATTAGGTACAGTTTAGAGATTCTATTTGGGGAAAGAGTCCAATTTTTCTTGTCTGGGTTAGAGTTAAAAAAATAAAATAAGTGCTGCTTTGCAAATCTGGCTTCTAGTTTCAATAAAACAATCACAGTCCCCTCCTCCTTTCTCAAATATCTTTTTGCTTTATTTCTTCAGAGTTAGGAGAATAAATAAAGTGTTTTTCTTTTTGGGCAGAAAGCCAAAGTAATATCCCAGCAAGGTATCTGACTTCTTTACGGAGATACATACTGTTTCATGTTTGATTTTGATTTTCAAAAGCAGAACAATTTCACATCATTACATAAACGGCTTTCCCTATTTAAAATGTCATTTCTAAATTAATTTTATACCCCTGAGGCAGAATGTATCTGACCACACTGAATTCTATCCATTTAAATAAGGTGGGAAAAGTTCTTGGACGAGGCCTTAGTGAAAGTGGCAGAAAAACTTCATCTTCAGAACAAGAAGTTAAAGTCGGTTGTTTCTAGAAGCTTGGTTTTGCTTGTCATATGGTGTGTCCCTAGTTATATATCCCTGTTAGACTAAATGCAGAAAAAAAAAATTGGCTTTTCTGGGCAATTTCTGCTGTGTGGCAGTCAAGAGAATTTGCGGGACCAAGAGACTTATGGTGACAATCCTGAGTCTAGTGGTGGTGGTGAGACAGCTGAAAAACTTGATGTCTTGCTGTCTTAAAATTTTAACAGCTGGGCAGATGCTGATGGAATAATGAACTGGCTCCTTGTATCTTAAAGACTCTTTATCTCACCTTGAAGACAGACCGGCATCTTCTTAAGAAAAGAAAATAACCTCAGCGACCCCTTGATAAAATTCATTAACTTACTGGAAGTTGCTCTAGAGGCATGCCCATCTTTCCAGATCAAAAGTCAGAAGTGGGCATTTTTGCCAAGGAGCAAAGAAGTGAGCAGCCCGATGCCCCACAGTGCCACAGGCACTGAGGCTGATGTGCTCCACTGACATAAAAGTTGGTTAATAGGCATTATTTACAGAGCATTTTCTGCAGACAGAGACACAGGTGGGGAATGGGGACAGGGCATGGAGGAACAACACTCCAGAAATAAAACAATCAGCAGGGCACAGAACCTGGCTGGAGGAAGGGTAGACACAGAGAGGAACATATGCTGATTTAACACACCTTGCCCTCAGGAAGCATCAGAGTTGGTTGTGGGATAATAAAGATTAAAAATCCAATGGTCATGGAAGGTTTTGGTGATGGCCCCACACAACAGGGAGCAATGAGGATTTGCAGTTGTAATAGCTGAATAGTTGAATTATGTATGTATTCCTCACTTTGTCCTAATCTGATATAAACTTTCCATCATCCCTGCTTAACAAAAAATAAAAAGAAATAAACACAAAAACCCAGACTTTTTACCCAAGGTAGAGTCATCTGGAGGTGATAAGTCAGAGAGGAAAAGATCTTGGCTGGTAAGGAGTTTATAACACAATCATACTACAAATGCATTTAGAACGTATCCAGGCCAGCACCCCACACCCTAGCCTGGAGGCTCAGCATCAGGTACTAGAACCTCTGGAACTACCTTCAAACAGGTCGTCCTGCCTGAAGCTCTCTCCCTGCTGACCCCCTTTCTCCTCAGGGGACCTGTCTCAGGTGCCCCTTTCCTGTAACTTCGGCCAGCTCCTCTCCATCGTACAATATGGTCCAGCCTTGCCATCTGCCATCCAAAGCCAAGTGGCTTGTGGCCCACACTGGAATGATCCTGCCCCTATAGCTGGGTTCCCACTTGTCTTGGTTTTCTTGTGGATGTTTTTTAGCCACAATGCTGACAATCTGGAATCTTGCCCATCCTTTCTTCCTAAGGAAACGGTTCCCATCCTTTAATGAAAATTCAACTATTACAACCGCAAATCCTCATTGCTCCCTGTTGTGTGGGGCCATCACCAAAACCCTCCATGGCCATTGGATTTTTAATCTTTATTACCCCACAACCAACCCCAATGCTTCCTGAGGACAAGGTATGTTGAATCAGCATTTGTTCCTCTCTGTGTCTACCCTTCCCCTTTTGTTTAAGAGAACTCTTTATCTTTTATGAAGACCCTGAGCAAATGAGATGTGGAAATCCTGGAAGCTGCTCTAAAAGGAGAAGTTGTTTTAGGAAAAGGACAGGAAGGTGATGAGATCTCAAAATGTTTTCACTTGTTCTCTGCCCTCCCCTAATCTCCAGTAAGAAGAGCACCAAAGATTCAGAGGCCCGGAGCCAAACCCACCTAGATTCAAAATGGCCATTCAGTTGCTATGTGACTTGGGCAAGCCATTTCACTGCTCTGGGCTCCATGCACCCTAGTTTATGAAGTGGTGGTGAAGAATTAAATTTTTAAAAAAGTAAAATAAAAGAATATATTTAAAAACATGTTTTGGTAGTTCTTTTAGGAATATTAGTTCCCCATGCCCACTAGTCAGTCCCAGCAAACAATGACAAAAAAAGCAGGGGTGAGGGGGGGTGGAGGGCAAAGTCCAGTTCCTGAAAGTGACCAGACCAGGCACCCTGTTGCCCCTCTGCTTTGCAGGGAATTCCCCCCTCAACCCCCACAACGTGCAAGACCAGGCGGCCTGGCTCGCTGATGGCTCCCTGAGGTGCCGGCGCACTCAGGCAGAATGAACCTAACATCTGTATTCTATTTCCTAATGAGCAATCATCATTTGTACCTTTCTCCAGCCTGGGATACAGCTGCTTGGAATACTAATGCCATTAGAAATTGGAGTCTTTTTTGAAAAACACATACTCATTTAGCAAAACCCTGTTTAACTCATCGATGTTTTCACAGTTCTTGGGATTCCTTGGCAACACATCGCTGGTTAGGGAGCCCTCAATTCCCCTCACACTTTCCCCGTGCCTGCACCTATCTGTGCAATATTTGGGGGATTGGGTGGGGATCGGGGGCCAGGAGACTTGATGAGTCCTAGACCTGCCTTTTCAACAGGTATGATGGGACAAGTCAATTTTTTTTTAAGGAAAAAAACAATCTTTTAAGGGATATTTCTTTATTAATCATCTGATTAAAGTTAACCTTTAATCACAGGATTAATATAAGAATACTGTTGCTTATTTAAAAAATTAGGCCAATACAAAAAAAGTCACCCAATCCTATTCCCTAGCGCTTTCTCTCAAGGTGATCTCACCTACAAGCTTGGTGTGTACCTGCCCAGAGATTTTTCTAGGCACACAAGCATCTGTGTCTTTCATATAGTTTTGCTGAGTTTGTGTTTTACATATAGGAAGACACGCATTGTTTTACAACTTATTTTTTTTTTTTTCATTCAACAGTAACTTCTGACTTCTGTTCATCTGGGGAACAGAGGGAGGTGGCTCAGGCTTTTTCACTGCCTCGCAGGATAGAAACATTAATCTATTTCGACATTTTCCCGGTCTCGAACATTTAGGTTGTTTCCAATTTTTGGCTTTTGCAGGGGATGCTGAGGCAAGCCTCCCTGCACGTGTCTGGCTGTGTACACGGGAAACTGCTCTTCCGAGGAACGTGCCTCAAGGAGACTTTCTGGGTCTTGCTTTCCTCATCTGCAAAACGAGAGGGCTGGACTGAACAGTCGCACGTCGTGACCCTACTTCCACACCGTGGGGCCAGTGTAAGAAGCCTTCGTTTCTGCCCACAAACTCTATTCCCAGTTCAGTGCCCGCCCAAGACCTTCCCCAAGCTGAGCTCATTTATTCGTATTTTCTGCTCTTATGTGACACATCTAGGGACTCCCGATCCTGTATCTTTGTAAACTCCCTTCTTCCCCTAAGAAATTCCTGCTTCTCTTTAATATCTGATAGGCACCACAAAGATGCTCAGAGCTCATAAAGTTGTGCGCATGCACACACCTGTTCCTGTGAATGTCAACCCCTTGAAGGAAGGACCTTGTCTGTTTTCTCATCACCGTAGCCCAGGAGCCAGGAGCAGTGCGTCACACACAGCAGGCGCTCACCAAGCAGCCGGGGAACTGATGGCTGCTCCTCTTGCCATGTACCAGGAGGATAGCCTGGGGCAAGCTGGCTTAACCTTTCCGGGCCTCAGTTTCCTCACCTGGGAAACGTGATAACAGCACCTTCCTCCCTTATAAACACGTTGATACATGCAAAGCCCTTAGAACAGTGCCTAGCACACAGACTTGTCAATTAATGTCAGCCACTGTTACAGCTGTCACGTTGTGTTAGCTGGGTATTCCACTTCACCAATGGGATACTGTACCCAGCAATTGCTGGGGTGCAGAGCTGAGATATTATTGAGCTGGCCGCCAGAAGCTATAGGAGAGAAGAATGAGGCAGCCTCCCGGCCACTCACAGGACTGATAGCATGGTTTGCAGTTTACTATTCTTTTTATTATAATGATGTATAATTCTACATTGGTATCAATTGATGAACAGGACTTCTTGTTTGCTTTGGTCTGTTTTGTTTTGCTTTTTGCAAGCGATCCCTTCTCGTTTAGTTTCAAAGACCCTCCCTCCTTTCTTCCTTCTTTTGTACCATTTATCCCCAGCAGTTCTCCCAGGAGAAGCCAAATGCTCTGGATTCATCTGAGGCCTCCCTTGGTTTCAATTCAGATCATGGGAAGCAGCAAAGCGTTTGAAAAGTCAGGCTCTGGAGCGAGGTGGCATGGGTTCAAATCCCAGCTCCGGTAATTACCATCAGCGAGACCTTCATTTGTCAAGATATGTAACCTCTCCGTGCACCAGCTTCCTTGTCTGTAAAATGGGCTGTGGTGAGGATGACACAAGCTGGTATGTAGAAAGCATGTGGGAGAGCATTTGTCACCCAAGTGCTCAGGAGTGCCATGCATCATCAGATCCAAATGACACAACTCAAGCGCCACCACCTTAAGGACCTTCCATGTGAGCTGTGTGCAGGTGATACAATAGGTTCTTCTGAGCTATGTACACATACACACACATACCACTTTTTCCACACTGTCTATCCCATGCCTCACTGGGTTAGAACGTGCACACATGGGCTGGACGACTTGGAAGAGACAGACACGCAGCCCTGATGGTTGCAAAGACGACCGATCTGGACCCAAACCACAGTCCTAACCTTGGCCTGCTGGGAGCCCTCTGAAGCTAACCTGCCCAGCAAATGAACACCAGCAGTCAAATCAGAGGAATTTCTCAACTGTATCCAAGTACACGCTTTGAAAGATAGGACAGACATGTTGAAGGCTGGACCAGAAGACTGCCCTGAGAACCAGCAGAGCAAAGATTAGCTGCAGGCCAGGCAGTTCTACTACAAGGGCTGTTCACTCAAGGCCTAACATGATAGAAAAATGACTAAAAAAAATGACCAAGAAGAGGCAACCTTGACAACAAGGAGAAACACGGAAATTAATTACAGAGCTCTATGGAGAAGGTGTTCAAACCCTGAAGCTTATGGCATCAGGCCAGTGGCTAAAAGTGAGTTCAGGGATGCATTAAAAACATAACCTATTTTTATACCAATGAGCAAGAGAAGCCATAGGAACAAAACTCTCAGACTAAGGCAGAACCCTATGTGTGCAATATAAGCCCTAGCATGGTGTCAGGGCCACTCAGAATTACCACTAAATGTAGCATGGATTTTATTATTTGACAGTAAATATAGTGGTAACAATGATTATTTTGTTATAACTGTAATTCTATTCCAGCAAAGTGTCTTATGCTAGCATTTCTTCCTTTCTCCAGGATGGTGTTCTATTGCTATGACAACCAATAACATTTTGCACACCACAGAGCACTATATCATGTATCACCATGGCAGAAAAGGAAATGCCATCCTGTACTTAAAAGCCACCTTCTTTTCTCTCTCTCTTTTAAAGTCTGTTATCACTCCCCATGCATTATTCCCCACACCATATTATATATAACCTTTGGTTACAGTCAGATTCGTGATATACGAAGCAAAAAGCCGGGAAGCCTTGCAAATCCCTTAACATTTTCTAACAAATAAAAGATAACCAAGCTGCATTATTCTGGTTTTTCTCCAACACAGTTATAAAGAACTTGCTTTTTCCAACTTCCCCATTGGATCAAAAGAGGCCTTTGTCAGACTTTTGCAAGTGTTTGTCTCATGCAGCAAGAACTTTCTTAGTGACACTGTCAGGAAACAGTGTATCCTCTCTAAGAGAATTTTCCAATATGTGAAGCAACGCCTCTTAAAATATCTATTTTTTTTTCATTTTAAATATTTCAGCAGAATTAAAAAATCATATCATACACTTATTTCCCTGTCTACGCAATCTTTTCTTGAGGACTTCGCCGTCACCATGGAAACCCATCCCTGGGTATTGCTATAGCACATGATGCTCTCCAGGGCTGATGTCACTTGGGAGTTGCCCTGCGTCCACCCGCTGGGGCTTAGCTGCTCTTGCCAGAGAGTCAGCCAAAGCTGGGGTTATACCAGCTCATTTCAGCATCTGTCAGCATTGGCTGGTCCCATAAGACAGGAAATATATGAAAATCATGCACGATCCCACAAAGAGTTTCAAGGTCTTTGCACTTTAATGGAAAGACCCCTATATAGATTAAGATTTTTTAAAAATATAAAATCCAGTCTAGTGACACCCAGAGGGTAGGGGGCCCAGGCTTATGCAAGTGGACAGAAAAATCCGGCACTGTTTACCTTGAATCTAAGGAATGTGGGCCGTGTGGAACCTGCCTCTTTGAGTTGTACCCTCATCTAGGAAATGGCTATAAAAATGGGCCCAGACCGACTGTCAGGGGCACAGATACTCCATGGAGCTCAAGTTCACCCACTGGTCATTAAAAGACTCCTCAGCAAGCTGAGAAGGCATCCCTGCCTCCCCACACAGATTCACCTAGGAAGGCAACACCCAGGATGATCTGAGATGACACCATTAATTGCTTCTTTAGTGGACTATGCATCATTTTCTTTGCTTTTCTCTCCTCCCTCCCTCATTCCTTCCTTTTTAAAAAGGAAAATGTAAACAAATGTTCAAGTGTTTATTTTTAGGACATGTGGTATGGGGGCAAATGTCCTGCTGAGAGTGTTTGAACTATGGAATGTGCACTCAGTGTTTCCGTAGGATACGAAACCATTTGGGCTCAAATCTTTTAAAATGGGAAGAGTCAGGTTTGCATACTGGTCTGATATTTCCAGGGATCTGCATGATGGCAAAGCTTCTGACCTAGGCCTGGGCTCCAAGTTCAACCTTTGACTAGATCGCTGTGTGAGGACAGGGAACTCAAGACTGAGTTCAGAAAGGAGCCTGGGGTGGACCTGAGGCAGCCTCCAGAAGAAGAGTGTTTGGCTCTCATGGGATGGGCAGGGTCCGGACCACCTACTGTGGTTCCAGGGCCAGAGGATACACAGGGTCTCCTGGGAGACCGTCCAGGGTGCAGGAAGCTGATGGCTGCTCAGCAGCTCAGATGGGGCTTGTCTGTCCAGCTTTGTGAACTTCCTCAGGGTAAAGACAATTCAGAAATCTGCAGGACTGAACTGTGCTCCAGGGAAGCCTCCAGAAGCCGCAAAGCGCCAAGACTTTCTCCCTCAAAGCTTCCAGAACCCCCTGCTGAGTCCCTTTTCAAGGAGCACCTGATGGGGATTTAAGGCAATTCTCCCACCAGGTGGTCAAGGTCAAGGGTGGGATGGGGTGTGTGCAGTGCTGGATGCTGGTGAAGGGAAGTTTCTAAAGGTCCCTGATGTGTGGCAGGCAGAGAAGAGGGGTCACAGGTCTTTCTATTCATGGACAATTTGGGTGAACATCTTCTAACCCCGGGAAAATTTAGACTAAAGCATAGACATGTTTTTAAAAATCGGTTCTGTAGGATTTATTTGTCAAATAAGAAATCAATGCAGATCTAGTATTTTAAATATTTGTTACAATTAAGAGAATCGGCCCATTAGAAAAACAGATCAGTCTTGAGACATTAACTTAAAATGTGGAATTAAATAATCGACTTTAGACTTGAAGTGGAAACCTCACTAAGGTCATATACAGTGAAAGAAAACGTAAAAGACCATAAGGTGTAACATACTTATAAGCTTAATTAGACTTATAAGAATTGCTTAAGTGCTCTGGGACGCTTGTTTGTTGAGTCAGGCGATTGAGTACTTATAAATTTAATACGTTCGATTTCCTTTACAAATGCAGGTTAAAATGTTTAAAGGAGTTTAATTAACTAAGTTTGCAAATTAGACCAAACATTAATAAAAGGCCCCCTTAAAACTGATTGTTAAAAACTGCTAGGCTTATAAATAAAATAATGAGATCTGTGAACAGCTCTTAAAAGCCTAAGGAGGGGTTGAGGTTTTAGATTTTGCAACTTTAATAAAAATTAAAGAGTAAATATGAGAATAATCTTTTCTGCCCAAAATGTTTTGAAACCCCACCCTGCCCACAATGACATTATCTTTTTTAGTTATTCGGGCTCCGGTAATAATTTATCGACACATCTACTACGTGTCAGGTATGATGCTTGGCACAACTGGGTATGTTGTAGCTTTTATAATCATCCGATCGTCTGGTAGAGGAGATTACAATATGAACTCTACAAATAATTGCTGCATACAACACAGGTGACAACTGACTAAGTGCAAAGTGCTACAGGAATTCAGAGGAAGGGTATCAATGAAGGCATCATAATCGAAGTAATTTTTAACTGGACCTAGT
Source organism: Mirza zaza (assembly GCA_008750895.1). NCBI lineage: Eukaryota > Metazoa > Chordata > Mammalia > Primates > Cheirogaleidae > Mirza > Mirza zaza. Next base: position 90,009 of record VSMD01048870.1, read on the forward strand.
TTGAAATTTGCTTTTTAGGGTCTGTGAGTCTCTACTTCCCCTAAACCCTCTACCCCCTCCCCCATGGCCTGCAGCCCTGAGTTTGCCTTACACACTGATACAGACTCCTACTATCCTGTTAACTGGAAACTCAGATTTTAAAAGTCTATTAGAATTATGTGTAAAGCAAAGGTTAATAGGATGCGAGTGACGGTTCATCAGGCTGTCTTACAGAGTTTATCACATGAGTGTTGTAACGCCTTTGCTCAGAATTCTGTTTCCTTCGTGACCTTGCTTCTCTGCTCTCCACCACCTTATAGGTGAGGTTACCAGAGAATTGGCCTCTGGACACGTATTCTTCTACCACACATAGGCTAATGACTCACCAATTTTAGATGGAGAATAGGAGCAGCTTTATTTCTAAAATTAAGTCCAAAAGGCAAGGATGCCTTTCTGGCAAGAAAAGAGTCAATTCCCAGCCGGGCGCAGTGCCTCATGCCTGTAATCCTAGCACTTTGGGAGGCCGAGGCGGGTGGATCACTGAAGGTCATGAGTTTGAAACCAGCCTGAGCAAAAGTGAGACCCCATCTCTACTAAAAAGAGAAAGAAATTAATTGGCCAACTAAAAATACATAGAAAAAAAAAATTAGCGGGGCACAGTGGTGCATGCCTGTAGTAGTCCCAGCTACTCGGGAGGCTGAGGCAGGAGGATTGCTTGAGCCCAGGAGTTTGAGGTTGCTGTGAGCTAGGCTGACGCCATGGCACTCTAGCCCGGGCAACAGAGTAAGATCCTGTCTCACAAAAAAGAATAAATTCCCAAGTGATGGGAGTTAGGGAAGGAGGGAAATCTGGGTCTTTCTGACCATCAGTCAACCAGGGAGACTTTGATTTACTTTCTAGAACACTATGATATTAGGAAAATTTTAAAGGGTTATGGGTTGAACTGTGTCCCATTCCCCATTCCTATGTCAAAGTTTTAACCAGTACAGCAGAATTTGACATTATTTGGAAATAGGATTGTTGAGGATATAAATAGTGGAGATGGTCGTACTGAAGTAGGATGGGCCCCTAATTCAATATGACCCGGGTCCTTATGAAAAAGGAAAATTTGGGCACAGACAGAAGCATAAGGAAAACGCCACCTGAAGACTAGAGTTCTCCCACCACAAGCCAAGGAACTCCTAGAAGCTTGGAGAGAGACCTGGAAACAGACCCTCCCCTAGTGCCTGGTAGGATCCTGCCCATGCCTTGATTTCACACTTCTGATCTGCAGAACTGTGAGACGATAAGCTTTTGTTATTTAAGCCACTCAGGTTGTGGCCTTTCGTGACAACAGCCCTAGCAAACTAACCACTATGGAAACAGACCTAGAAAAAAGCAAACTTTGGGAATAGCCTATTACATTCTACCACAGACCAACTCATTCAACTTCAGACTTCTATACACCCCAAATTAGACTCCAGTTAAAACAAGAATGATCTCAGTCAATACGCTGACACCCCCTTCAGCACCCAAGAAGGAGTTTAAGCTGGTCTGGGGTCTGGCTGACTCCCATTTGTCCAAACTGTGATTGTCCACATCTCAAAGAAGAGAGGGAATGAGGCTGCGATAGTGACATACACTGCAACACGTGTTTGCTATGGAGAAGCTCTTTTCTCTCTTTTGCTGCTTCATCGGTGGATCCCATGGTGCCTACTCCATCTCGATAAAACGTGACTGTTCTATTTTTTTTATTCGGTCATATTTTCCTTCCTATGGATGTCATAAAACTAGTCGGTGAACTAATGCAATGCAGAATATCAATCACGTTGTTGCCAAAGGTTCCAGAGTAGTGGTGCCTCCGAGCTTTTAGGGGGTGACTGTGGCAGGCAAATATTAAGGTGACCCCCAGTGAGTCATGACCTTGTATGATCTCCCTCTCCTTGAGTGCAGATGGAACCTGTGCCTGTCTTCTAGTAATAAAATATGGCACAGATGATGGACAGTCTCTTCCAGGACTACCGTACATCACACAAGGCGGGATGGAACAAGAGCTTCTCCCATAGCCTTGATAGAATCAGAGGGCCGGGGAGGGCAGGTGCTCTAGCAGCTGAGAACAGCCCCCAGATGACAGCTTCCAAGAAAACAGGGTCCTCGGTCCCAACAACCCCAAAGAACTGAATTCTGCCAACAACCGTATGAACTTAAATGAGGACCCAAGCTCCAGAAAGGAACGTAGCCCGCTGACACTTGTTTGCAGCTTGGTGAGATGCTAAGCAGAGGACCGGGCTAAGCTGTGCCCAGATACCTAACCCATAGAAACTTAGATGATTAAAGTGTATTGTTCTAAGTGCTGTTTGCAGTAGTTGTTATGCAACAAAGAAAACTAACACAGTGATGATGTCCTTTGGCAATCTGATTTTTCATCAGATTTTTCCCTTTTTCAGGGAAATTTCTCAATAGCAAAGCTCAGGAAGACAACATGTTTGAAATATACTTTTAAGGATTTGTTAGACCCCCTAAAACTCATCAATAAACCCCCAAGATGTTTTTGGACCCTGGGTGATGAACTTTTCTTTTTGTCTAGTCAATAAAACCTACTGCAAAACTTGGTAATGTCTGGGAAACTAAAACGTCACAGTACGTAAGGATGGCCTGCTAGACCATTTCAACAGTTTTAAAATGTAAATTTATATAATTTCTGTCTCATTCTTAATCTGTAAGATAAGAGCCACATTTTAATATTGTATCATCTTCAACTTGTTTAGAACAATAAAAAGCACTGATTTTAAGAGAAGGCAATTTCTTACTTTATTAGGAAAATATCTTCAATATCTTCAATCCTGTCTCTTCTAGATTAATTATAGGGACAAAAAAGGCACGGTCTGCAGAATGCTAGAAGTGTTTTAGAAAGGACATGATTAGGAAGATGGGCTCAGTTCATTACTCCACAAAAGAGAACATGTTCAGAACTAATATAACACCTGGAAGAAATTTATTTCCCAACTAACACGTTCTTTTGGGGTGATACATTAGAAAGATGACAAACAAATAAAAACTCTAGGTTTTCAGTCCTTGTTCTCTTACTTCCTAGCTGTGTCCTTAGGAGGAAGTTACC